>JAANBB010000472.1:0-29471 GCA_014621425.1 Cylindrodendrum hubeiense | reverse complement strand
TATTCCTTCATCGGCCAGCTCAGCGCCGACCGCGACCTCGCTGGCCGGGGCGTGCGCTCGGAAACGCAAGCCGTCGCAGGCCCGTTTGTGTTGCCGTCCAAGCCGATCGCGTGTCTGCATCTGGGCCACACCTCGCGAGGCGGTATCTCGAAGAAGCCGTCGTACGTGAGCCGCGGGTTGTTTGCGACGCGGCGATACACGTTTACGCGGGACTCGGTGGTGCGCGGGACGAAGACGCCCAAGCCAAAGCCGATTCCTAAGATGGAGGCCAACCTGGTGGCATCGCAACGCACAGCGCCGGTACTAGCTATGCGGCGGATGAAGAGGAAGCGGCTGGAAGATACGATGCAGTCATTCATGGAATGAATGATCATTCTTTCAGAGTGAGAGTTGATGTTGATGGAGCAGTCGAAACACCCTCTATACAACTGTCTCAGGAGGCCTATAGAATACACCGGGTTGCCACATCATCGCCCCTACTCTCGAAATATCGGGTCCTTCTCATAAATAACTTGGTAGCGTCAAGTTACTTGACTTACCTCTCCCCAGCTCAACAGTGGTCTAGGGCACCACCGCCGCGGCCACCCAACAGGTATATGGCAAACCGTCATGAAGGAGCATCGTCAGAGGCAACCATGGTTGAGACTTGGTTTCTCTGTTACCTGATGCAAGTGCATATACCTCAGGCACTTGCAAAATAGCTGGTCAGCTGAACGCCTCGGCCACGCCCTATGGAGAAACCCCGTTGTGGTGCAGACACGCACGAACACACCTTGTCGGCTGCTCCCTCCCGTGCGAATGGCAACCATGCCATGTACTGGCACAGGTTGATATTCAATCAGCGTATTTGACTTGAAAGAGTATTAGGAGAAGAAGAATCGTGTCTAATTATGGTAACCCATGGCGGGGCCTATATTTACCTTCACAGACCCTTTGTTCAGGACCAGCGAAATTGTTCCTGACTTGGCACCTCAAACAGCGTACTCTTGAACAGTATCAAACCAACGTTACTATTAAACTTAGAATAAAACACCTGTATGGTCCTCACATGAAGCAGATGCTTTTTAACTTTGTAGGACCGCAGGGTTCGTTGCGCACCTTGCGTACCCGGCCTTCTACTCATCGTCCTGGTGCATTCGTGAACCTTGCGTGTCTTATTTGCAAGCCCTTTTGTATAAAAGAATTCGCCGCAGCAGGTCTCCATTATTTAATCGTCCCCATTCCTCCAACTACTCAACAGAGAGCTCTTCGGTCAGATTGGAGTCTGCCTCCTCGGATCTTTCGCAGCTAAATTTGGTCACACTTTCCGTTGTCACTCGTCTGTACCCTCACACCTACACTTCGTCGCCCTCTTCGTTGCAGGGATTACACATTGCACGGCATCACCTCAACATATCCAGTCATCATAGCTGGATACGAAAACATACTCACCATGCCACGCACCAACATGGATCTTGAGGTGTCCCAGGAACCATCTTCGGCGGTAGCTTTTCGCGGCGGCTTTGCCTCACGGCGGCGCGAGTATGCTAACTCCTCAGCAACACGACGACGACTACCTTTCATGTGCAGTTGCCGCGACTGCCGAGCTGTGGAGATGACTCTTCTTCCACCACGGGTACCATCACCCCGTCTCGACTACGAGGATTTTATCCCTCCAATGCAACTCCCGCCTCCTTGCAGCCCAGTCTCAGAACCAGAGGAGTGGCTACTCTCGCTGCGATACAAGAATACGACCATGGCAGGGACTACACCCATGTATTCCGAGGAGCGCCATCAAAGCCCAGGGCAAACGCAGCAACCCACACGCTCGGACGAAAGAGCTAGCAGAATTGGTGACAACAGAACTTTTTTGTCTACAAACGCGTATACGAGTACCCGAATGGAGCGAACCATCTCACAACCATACCGAGGCAGGCTCTCGCATGTCCCCTCACCGGTTACAGGAAATCACGACCTCGACGCCGGTTCTAATGACTACGATCCAGAGTGCAATTATGGCAAAGACAAGTACAGGGACGACCCCAGCCTTCCATCTGACAACACAGTAGCCCCAGAAGAGGAACGTCCTGCACCTACCGGCTACTTGGCACAGCTCCAACGGATACTCACACTCCACAACTTAGCTTGGTTCCCGCGGTTTAGTTTTAGGGCATCCGCTAGACGGGAAAGCAGCTTTGAGCCTCCCGACCAGACTCACTGGGATTTATGATGAGGGTCGGTTATAAGCTGAGATGGATTATTGATTGGGTTTGCATTGTAGGGTAGGGGCAGAAACTTTTGTTCGCATGAGTACCTAGGTAGGTAGTCAGCCATAGGGTAACATCTGAATCGAACTATGTCTAGTAAATACAATGGACCTAATTTAAACCAGTAGTGACTTAACAGGACTGTCGTCCATGTAAACAAAACAACATCACTTCCCGACACTAAAACCTTGCCTGGCCTTACCATCCTTTTAACCTAAAAAGGTCCACGGCGTTGGTGTTGATTGTGAACTCTGGTGACTGGTCTAGGGTAGTGGCTATGGTATGAACCGAATGACGTGAGGGAGTGTACCAGGAGGAGGGTAAGTAAAATGACAGGGATGATCTGAAAACTGAAACTTGGCCCTTACACGTCGTTCTTGTCGACGGCTTCTGGGTTCAGGTCTTGGGACTGCAGACCGAAAGATCATCGTGGCAGACACTGCAATATTGATGGGAAGGTTCCTTTTACGAGCACTGGGAGGGGATGAGGACAGGCCACTTCCACACGCGAAATTTGGACACAGCGGCTGCCCTTCCAGAGCCTTGTTCTGCGATACGTGCTAAACCCTCCTGGCCGTGGAGGTGTGGAAAAATTGGGATGTCTCCTATTCCCTGGTCTCCGCCAGGCCTATCCTCCTTGAGACACCCGTGAACCTCATCTCTGGATGAGATACTTTCCAGTTGGTTTGAAGGTTGGCTCCAAGCTATCGTGGAGATGAGAGAGGGCTTGTGTCTGAAACATCTTCGTCTTCTACAAATGTCCACTTCCTCGCCGACTGCTTGCAGTAAGAAACAGACGCAGCGAGCATCATGTTTACCACGAGCACACAAGCCAGGCTGATCTACTTGGCTTTCCAACGGACGCGGAACAGCCAGCGCGCCTGGCCATCGCGCCGTCATCACAGCTTTTTTCCCACCTCTTCGGAAGGACAGACACGTGACTCGTGAGGCGGCCCCACATTGAACGTGCAAAACTGGACGGTGCCGCGGTTTGAGACACGAAGGCTTCAGCAGAGACTCAAGAGTCTCATTAGGACGAGCAGATCATGGCTTAAGTGCCACGAGGGTACGATCAGCCGTATCTGAGACACGGGGTCCTCATTGGAGTCTGCAATGCCAGCACGTTTACAAGTCCGTGATCTCGGAAAAACTGAGTCTTTCGTCGAGGGTATGTATCGCTTCGAAATTTATCCAAACCCCATAGCAGCCGAAGCCACACGTGGAACAGAAGGTAAGTCGGCGACAAAAATCCATCTCTCCTTCCGTTTCCCCTCCGTATGCACCCATGGTGTAAGAGATGCCGGAGTGAATTGGAAGGATTATTTCTAGTAGGTTTCATAAAGTGAAGAAGAAGAGAAAAAATCAAATGCTGCGCGGCGTTTGCTGCTTTTCTACTCGGCGGAGAGTGGGGGCCGATGAACCGGGGCGGATTAACAATGTGCCTATTGCTGGGCCGACGCGCCCAGTGGAGGCTTTCCACACGGAGTTCAACATGGAGTCCACTTTAGTTGACAGTGAGCTTGACTTGAGCGCTAGATCTTCGAGTTGCGTTCCCAAGTACCATCTTTATTATACTTGGTTTGAGACTGGTAGGTGTTTGCTTATTGATATACACCCGATTGCCGATTCATTCTAAGTTATAATTTATGCGTCTAAAGGTACCGCTCGTTGCCTTGATGGATGGTTGAGATGCTCTGAAATGTTGGAGCTGGTGTTTGCCCTTACGGAAAATCGACGAATCACAAGGAAATGAGAAAAATGTTTCACTGCTTTGTGCTATTTATTGCCTGTTGCCGAAACAGCCATGAAGTTTTATTTGAGCAAACTTGACGGCAAAATCGCATGGACGTCAACGTTGGAAGTCCTTAGGCTGAAGATGTTGGGGGAAAATGTGAGGATTGACAGACACGAAACGAAACAGCAACAACACAGCCCAACAAAGGCGAATCAAAGGACAGGGGATTTCGTAGAATAAATGCGAATCAGTAGAGTAAGACAAGGGGAGAGGCAATGACCGGATGTTCAGGTGTTTCTTACATTGGATTTCATGCAGGCGGCTATTCCCGTCCCGCTGTTGTACCGTGTTCCTGAAGTGTTGTGTCCGACGGAGCAGTCGGCCCGGCCGCGATGACTAAGATAAGATGGGATCAGGCATCGTAGTCTCGAAGCCCCGACAGGGCAGACATGATCATCACAGTCAATGCGAGAAACAGTGAGATATAACAGTCATCACGCTGTTATCGTCATCAATTAAAATGGCCTATTTGGCTTCCTCGAAGCCATCAATTTCCCAGTGTGCACCTAATACACCGCAACTCGGCGCGCGACCTGATGATTGCTAGGTCACGTGTCCGACAGGTCGTTAGCTCACGCGATGGGCCAAGTTCCTTCGATATGGTCATGTGACTTTCTGCCTCAGGTCCGATCCGACGCACAAGGCTCTCAAAGAGGAGTTCCCCGTGGAGTCTGTGGACGTAAACGGTGACGAGGCAGGCCACGCCGTTTTACCCCATTTCAGCTGTGTCGATGGAACGACTTGGGTGCAGGCATGACATGACTTGGCATAGCACACACTCAATTGGTCCTGCATCTCCTGGCCCTTTTAGCAGTCCTAGTCTTTAGCGACCCCACTCCGATGTCAGTCAAAAGCGACCTTCGGGGAGACGAGACAGTTGGGCGGAGACGGCCAGGGGGAGGAGATTTGAGAATCCCGTTCAGGCCCAACGCTCCATCTGGTGTTGGTGATGAACTCCCCGATGACGAGGCGACTCGTTGACGTCCCCGCGACTGCACAGGGCATTGATGTTCGCATCGAGTGACAACCTCGGGGACAACCTCGGCCCACCCCCCACGCGTTGGTGTAACAGGGGCGATGACGTTTCCAGCATCAGGTGCAGATCTGGCCCGGCAGATGCGCGAATACCGACCGGTTTGGACAGAGAGGGCTGCAGGTGGGAGATCGTGGATGGTGTGGAAGTGGTGTGAATGGTGGGAATGGTGGGTGACAGACGACGGCCAACTGGTGACAGACCCGCGGGATGGATACGATGGACATTTCCTCAGAGTTTTGGGGCTCTGGCCAGACTGCAATATTGTACGTACGAAGTACCGGCCGGTGCTACCCAAGACAGGGCAGGCAACGAGCAGCCGGGGAGTTCGTACAAAGTAAGCTGAAGCGGGTCCCCAGACTAACAAGCGAGGAACCACAGCCCGGGGAGACTTTCTTTTGCAGGCAGCGCCCGCGTCCACCCACGCTCGGGTTGGGCCCCATTTTCTCGGGGAGTTGGAGGGCTCAGGTGATGGCTATTGGCCAGTGGGGTGAGATTTCATAATGTACTCTCTAAATCGGTCGGGGATTGAAGTGCGCGACGACGCACGACGAAGCCACCACCCACGCAACCACACCTCTTCTGGCCAACTGCCCACCACGAGGGGTTCCTCGTGGCGGGCTTCGCATGCGCGTGGGACAAGGGGGTTGGTGTCACGGACATATGAGTGTGCATGGCTTGGGCCAATTTCATTGTGATTCACCAGCGCGCTGGTCTGGTGACTCTTTGCGGAAGTGTGCTGCTGAGACCGCCGAGACCGCTGGGTACCTACCGCACACGTACTGTGCGAGGTTGCAGCCGTCACCGTTAGCATTTAGTCCCTGTGCTACAGCACTGTACAGTACAGAGCTGGTCTTCGATATAATTCATCTCGCATGGGCCTCGAAATGGGCATGGAGAAAATTTTGACAGTGTGTGCGCGATAATTCCTAGCTCAACGATTCAGGGCTCGCGGTCGGGCCGGAAACTCGGAAATCTAAGCGTGATTGAGTTAGAGGTAAAGTTTGGCGACGCCGAAGCAAATTCGCCACGACCACCGGGCTCACGCTATGTACCGCCCAGACTTGGCATCACGGCTGGGCTCCCTCACTGCTCACTGCTCGCTGCTCACTGCTCGCTGCTCACTGCTCGCTGCGCTACGGCTGCGGTTCCTCAGTGCACCGGCGAAGCGTCTCAAAGCCAATGGATCAGCCGAGCAAAGTAAACGCAGTTGATTGCAGAGAGATAATCTTATTGTTGGGAATGCATATTTTCAGTATCCTACTGGGGTTTCACTTTGAGCATTTGCTCCGATCCTTTGCGGCGTGATTTCATGAGCGAGTGGCTGCTTCTCTATTACGCAGTAGGCCGTCGCATTTTAGACAAAGAAGGGCAATTCAGCCCGACGGTTCGTGGATCTGCTGGGTGACCGCCCTGGACTTGTCCGAAGCCAACCTTGGCCGAACTTCCTTGGCCGGGTTTCTCAACTGTGCAGGGCAAACCCAGGAGCCAAGTGGAGCACCCCTTTGTTCCCCTTCGTCCCTCGGAAGAACGCCGACAAAGGACAGAAAAGCTCAGAGATGGACCCAGCAAGACGCGGTGTTACGTCGCAGATGCTTCACAGTCTCCATCCGCGAGCACCGGGTACAGTCGGTGGCCAGTTCCGGAGTCGCATCTTGCAGCTCGTCGACGCAGCCAGGGAATAACTTTCGTACCGCTTTCGAGGAGCCACAGGGAGTAGCTCCAGCTCGCAGGGACCAGTGTGCCATGAACGTGGGGGACGATGGAGGCATGGAGTAGCAAAGGAGGGGATCCCAGGCATTCCATGGGTTGATTGTTAATCAACCCTGGATCGAGGCCGATGCCAGGCCAGTCAGTGGACGGACGAGTGGTAATTCCCTCCAGCGTGGGAGGGGGCGTGCCCCACTGACGCTCACTGGCATCACCACTGATCCAACTGATCCAGCGCGCTCCAGGCACTGATTGGGTGGCTTCGCTCGGCTCAGGCTCGGATGCGTCCTCTGCCCTTGTTTCTCGCTGTTTGTTTTTGGGGGTCCCCTCCCCCTCGCCACTGGAGACGACCTTGGACGGTACGGGGATGGCACTGTGAGGGCACCACTGGGCCACCGCTGGGCCACTGGGTGGCACTATCCCTGGCCGCCTACGCGCACCACTAAACCCACTACAGCCGCACCGCCGTGGTGGTCGCCCTCTGCTGCTCAAAGCCACCCACGTTACTGCCTATGTACTTCGTACTAACTACGACGCGCCCTCTGCCCGCTAAGGAAAAAACCCCCCACTACCCACTGTAGTAGTACCATTGAGCCATGGCTTCGGCGGCAATCGGCTCGCGAGTCTCGACACAAGCATCCACTGTCTGAAAACCCGCCCCAGTACTCGTCTTGGACGTTTCCTTCTTCCTCCACTTCTTGCAACGCCCATCTCGACCTCATCTCCGCAGTCAACATTCGCCCATCGCCCATCGACATCATCGACGACGACGACAGACCTCGACGACTTCCGCAGTGACGCCCATCGCCCGCTGTTGCTGACGTCGCCCTTGGAGTCACGCTTTTCGCCTCTGACCCAGCAGCAAATTTGTCCCGCAAAAGGCCACACACAAACCCCGCTCCCTCGCTTTTGAGTGACTGCGTGAGTGAGTGCCTCGCTACCGCATCCGGCATCAACTACCGTCGGCCTGCTACGCATTCTTGAATCTTGCACCTCACCCGACAGGAGGAGGAACGACTTGGAATTTTCTCTCTCATTCACCCGGGGGAATTATTGTCACCGCCATCTGATCGCACTGATCGAATTTTCGCCCACGACAACCCTCTCATCTCACTATGGCCGCCTACAACGGTCGCCGCGGCCCCAACGTGTCGCAGTACCTCCGGGACCTCAACGCCATCAACCGACAGGAGACCGGCCAGGAGGAGCCTTTCAACATGGAGGAGGATCTCGCCCTGTTCACCAACACCCAGTTCTTCGACTTTGAGACTGGGCAGAACACCGACTACCAGGCCCACGCCGCCAAGGCCGACAGTGAGGCTGCTCCTGCTCCCCCGAGCGCCTCTCCCTCTGAGGACATGACTCCCGCTCAATCGGTTATTGGAGAGCTGTCCAGCCTCGATTTCATCCAGGGTGAGTTACGGTTCTTGTTCTTTCAATCTATCAGTCAAACCCCGTCCGTTCGTCTGTGCGCCACGGCCAGGAACATTGGCATCAAGGGTCACCAGGATGATTCATCCTGAGGTTTCCTTTTGCTGGGTTGCCTTTGCTGCTGGGTTGCCTTTGCTGGGTCGCCTCTGCTGCAATGCACTGGCACGGACTCGCTCGTTTCGGCGGCCTGCCTTACGCCTTGTCCTCCACCGACAAGTCCAACACCGCCCAAGTGGCCGGCTGAGGAACATGCATCCTGGCCTGCTCTGTGATGTGCAATGAACGCACCCGCTCCTTCAACTCACCAACCCCCCACCCTCGAATTTACCCTGTCCGTTTGTGCGAGCCGCTGGGTTGTACTATTGGGACAAAGTTGTCTCAGTATGCAGGCTCACTCGAGTGTGTGGCCCGGCTGGGGCGGTAGGTTGACCCTAAATGGCTGGATGAGGGGATGGTTTCTATGGTGCAATATCTCGTGATTTGCCGACACCGATCACGACATCGACATCCACCCCTGTCCCCTACCTGCTCCGCTTCCCAAGATGGCCAAGCCGCTTCCCCAGTCTCCATGGCCTCCACGGCCGTTACTCCGACGTCGATTATTCTTTAGTTCCCTATTGTCAACTCTATCAATCTCACTTCTGGTCATGATTGTTGTGTCTTCAAGACCCTCGCTGACCACCGAACGATGGCAGGTGACTTTAGCTTCCCCGACTTCGCCAACGCCTATCCTTCTACCCCCCTGAACGGGTTCCCGGACAACGGCCAGAACTTCCAGTCCATGCAGGCCAACCCGTCGTCTGCCTACCCCCAGGTGCCTCAGACTCAGCACCACCAGGCTCACTATGCCCCGTCTGGTACCACCGCGCCCGCCGAGAAGCGCAAGTCAGAGAGCGGCGCCAGCACCAGCTCCGGCTCCGGCCGCGCCTTGAACTTTGAGGATGCCTCCCGCCATGCCGCCGAGGAGGACAAGCGGAGGCGCAACACCGCCGCTTCCGCCCGCTTCCGCATCAAGAAGAAGCAGCGCGAGCAGGCCCTCGAGAAGTCCGCCAAGGAGATGACCGACAAGGTCTCTGCCCTCGAGAGCAAGGTCCAACAGCTTGAGATGGAGAACAAGTGGCTCAAGAACCTCCTCGTGGAGAAGAACGAGGGCAACGATGAGATCGTTACTCTGTGGAAGGAGTTCGCTTCGTCCAAGCAGGCCAGCGACAAGCCCAAGCCCAAGCCCGCGTCGAAACAAACGGAGCCGGTCAAGGAGGAATGATGACGCCCTTTTGACAGGTGGTACACGAAATATTACGGACGACCATGTGTTGCGACGCGGGGGGTGGCGTTCTTCTGTCTGGATTGCGGTTGGGGGGGGACGGGGCGTTTGATTGAATTCCAAGACCTGGATAACCAAGGCGGGAAGTGCCCTGGGTTGGCCGTGAAGGCTGCCTATATCATGCATAGATGAAGATGGCGAGGAGGATCATCACGGGTGGCGGATGGGAGACACATGCATCATGAGAGCGAACGATAGCAACAGTTCTCGGAGGGGCAGGACAGGGGACACGGCAGGTTCATGTCTTTTTTGTTTATTTGCAATGATATCAACGGGTATACAATATATCGTACATTTTAGTAGTTCAAAGTCAAGCCGAGTCGAGTCGTCAACAGGCGGCTCAACTGGGCCAATATTTTCATCTTGAGGTTCTCTTTTGACAAAGCCATGCTCTCTTCATGCTCTTGGTCCTCATGCTCCTCGTCCTCAGTCCTCCACCAACCTCGTCGAGCTTCTCCTCACTACGGCGAACCTTATTACTCCTTTCCAGCACTCCCGTTGCCAACCTGCTCCTCAGCTTCCAGCTTCGCCCGCAACGCCTTGAGCCGCTGCTGATTCCGCTTGCCCAGCACTCGCAGCGTGGCCTCCCGCTCCATCTCCGTCATCCCGGGCCAATTGGCCACCCGGGCCATGGACCCATCGGTGTTGACAACGAGCGGACCCAGCGCGTCCAGCCGGAGCGACTCTCCCACGCGTAGCGTCGTCACGCCATCGCCCTTGCTGGTGTCGTCGACGCTGTTGCTGCTGCTGCTGCTGCTGCTGCTGCCCTCTAGCGGCGGCAGCGGCAGCGGGGGCACCTTTTGCCGCTGGCTGGCTGCGGCGTGGCCGGCGGTTTGGGCGGGCTTGTCGGCTGCGCCTTGATCGACCATGCTGGCGGTTGACGAGCCAGAAGCGGAAGCTGCTTGATGCGGTGGTGTGGTGCGTGATGTGCTCATGAGCCGCCCGAGAGTGACACAGCAGCGTGGGATGCGCGCGAGCATGCTTGAGCGCCTGGCCAATATTTCGTATCCGCGCCCTGGTTCCGAGCCGCAGAGCCGAGCCCTGATACAACCCAATTGCCTCTTCAGGTCTCTCCCGTCGACGATCGCAGAGTCCCTGCCTGTGGAACAGAGGACGATGAGCAAGAGCCAGATGTGGTAACTCACAACCGGCTAGTGGAGAGGATGTGAGTGAGTGGGAGAAAAAAAAACCACACCTAATTTGGAAAAGGGTCCTGCGGACGGGTGATTACATATGCCCGATGCGGGGATATTGGCGATTTGGGTGGCAACCGGGTGGGAGCCGTGGCATCGCCGCGGGATGCATGGCCAGATCTACTGCGCGGGATGATGATGCCATCGCCGGGCGTCAACAACCGACCGATGTGATAGGTGCATAGGGCGCTTTTTCGTAATGGGATGCATTTAGGGATGCATCTAGGGTTGCTCGGCACCGCCCAGGGTGATGGCGAGATGGGCAGGGGTCTATGATGACTACGGCCATATTTTCATCACGAGGAACTCTGACGACGAGAGAGGGAACGCGACGGGGCAAATATGGAGTAATAGTCGGTTTAATTCGAAATCCCGCCCTGTTACCTGCGCTGCAATGCTGCTAAAACGAAAGAGCCATCAAACATCATCTAGCTCGGGTAGTTTATCCCGGGGGGAACCGGCTTGCAAAAGGACTGCCATCCCATCTTCCCCGGGCTAAACTGCCACAGATTCTGCCTATAAACAGACTTCCCTTTCACATCTACACCTCTACACTTCCCATCATGACAACTTGGGACTGACATTGGGGACGAAGCCTCTCCAAACCCATCAGCCAAGCATCGAGCCAAGTTGGGAAACCCCGGGGTCAACTGTGATCCCGCTTACAGGGTCTTCTTGTGCCTACACGAGAGAGTCAGCCGCCGTTTTGCCTTGCTACGCACGATCCGAGCATCGCCAGGAAAGGAAACTTACTTGTGGACGACACGCTCAATACCATCCAGTCCCATCTTCAGCACGTCCATTCTGGGGCCATACGAGAGACGCACGAAGTGGTGGCAGGGGCTGTCAAAGAGATCACGACGGCGCGAGGGGTTCAGGTCGAAGAAGATACCGGGCACAACAATCACCTTCTCCTCTAGACAAGCCTGGAAGAAGTTGAGGCCGTCGGCAATGGCCTCGGGAAGACCCTCAAGGTTCAACCACCTACAAC
Organism: Cylindrodendrum hubeiense; assembly: GCA_014621425.1. NCBI lineage: Eukaryota > Fungi > Ascomycota > Sordariomycetes > Hypocreales > Nectriaceae > Cylindrodendrum > Cylindrodendrum hubeiense. Next base: position 17,748 of record JAANBB010000472.1, on the reverse strand, counting down.
AAAGTTAGCTCCGTCACTCACTCACGTCCACAAACGTCCAAGAGCAGGTAAACTTACAGGTAGAAGGTCGAGTCGGGCACGTACTTGATGACGAAGCCCATCTCGCGCAGACGTCGAACGACGTAGTCACGCTTGTCCTATGAAACAGTTAGTCGTGTTTTCCTAAGAAAGACTCGAGAGTAAACACATACCCGGAAATGAGCCTGGAGGTGAGCCATCTCAGTGGCGACCAGGGTAGGGTCAAGCATGGGGATGGCGGCCTCCTGGAAGGGATGGCAGGCACCACCATCGAGGTAGCTACCGCAAGAGCCAATGCTTCAAGTCTGTTAGTCACATGTAGTTTCAATCACGGGGAACTTGACAACATACGCATTGATGTACTCTGTGCAGATATCATTAGCATGGAACTCTTCTCCAGTGATATTTGGATTGGAAAAAGCTTACCCTTGGGGCCCAGGATCCAGGCAATTCGCCATCCGGGAAGGCGGAAGCGCTTGGTGAGACCGTCGATGATGAGGACATCATCCTCGTCAACGTCCTCGACGTTCTCGGCAGCGGAAATAGTGGTACCATCGCAGTTGCTGGTGTAGTTGTAGCCGGAGTAGAACTCATCGCTGATGAAGGTGGCGCGGCCACGGCAGATGTCCTGGATCTCGGCGAGCTCAGGGTTGGCGACAACACGACCGGTAGGGTTGCGGGGGTTGGAGGTCAGGATGACTGAAGTACCGCGGGCAATTTCCTCGGCAATCTTGTCGGGGTGGATGTGGTATCCGTCGCTCTCGTTCAGCGGGACGGGGATGGCGGCAAACTATGTGGTTTTGATTAGTACTCTTGTCGCTGGGAACAATGTCCTTGGCTTGTTTAATGAAGTCGCAACTCACGTTCTTGAAAAGACTCAGCATCTCGTTGTAAGCTGTGTAGTCGGGTAAGAAGAAACTCAGGTATGAGTTACCGAGGACGGCAGCGATTCGGATGAGACCAGCACGGCCACCGGGGACAATGGCGACGTTCTCCCAGGTGTACTGGCTGTCCTTGCCCTTGCGGTGCATCTCGTTGTAGAGCTTGGCAACAGCCTCTCTCAAGGGCTTGATACCGGCAGTGGGGCCGTACTCTCGGCCGGCCATGGAGATGTCGACGCTCGTGGGGCGGGGGAAGCAACCGGCAATCTCGTCCTCGACCTCGGGGGCACCCTGGCCCAGGTTGGCCCACAGGTCGGGCTCCTCGAGGAAGCCATACTCGGAGGCGCGCTCAGTGCACCAGATGACACCGGTGGATGATCGGGAGGCGTCGAGGCCGGCGTGGGGCTGGTGACCCTCGTGGGCGTTACGGAACTGGCGATGGACCTTGGATTGGACCTCTATTGGAAGGATCAGTATTGCTCGGTGTAGAAGATGGTTAAGCTATGCGTCTGGGTTGTGAAGTGCCGTTGTGGTCATGGCCAGCGTGGGATGCGGCTGAGGGCTGTATGCGATGATGACGTTATGGGGAGGAAGCTGTGCAGCTCGTTGGATGGAGTTTGGGGGAGCTGGGGGGGAGCTGGAGGGGTCGTGCAGGCGGCTTGCCAGGGTAGGAAGGTGGTGCAGGGGAAGAGGGCAGGAGCGCGCCAGGAAGCTTGCACTGGGTGGCAGGCATGGGTAGCAGCAAGGCCAGAGCTGGGTAAGGGCAGGCCGGGGCAGGCACAAGGCGGGCTTGCCGAAAAGGCGGAGAGCGACAAGGTGACGGAAAGGAAACTTCGCCGCCGGGTTGGGCGTCGAAGATCCCTAATGCGTCTCATGACGCCCAAGGATTTGAGGAGCCCCGCCAACAGATAGAGAGAGTGGGGGGAGGGGGATGTCGCGGGAGGGAGGTGAGACAAGAGGGACAGAGGAGACGAAACGCAGGAGACCAGCGGGAGACCAGCAGGAGAGGGAGGGAGAGAGGGTGTAGAAAAGTGTGGAAAAGTGAGGCTGACCGCTTGATGAAGGCTCGCCAGAGCTGAAGCGACGGGCACCAAGCGTCTTAGGGGCGCCAGTGTGGCGGTTAATGGAGAACTTGCGACCACCAAACATGATGAAGAGGGGTCAGGGCCAAGCACAAAAGGCGGGATGAAGCGTGAGGTGGAGTTGACGTCGACGACGTGTTAAAAAATCTCGTCTCGCGTATCTCGACGACGAGCGATGGTTTAGATAAGGTGCTCGGTGGGAGACAGAGGGGAGCAGGAGCGGGGACAGGTGACCATGCCAGAGAAAGGCCTTGATCAGAGACGAAGAGATGGAGGAACGGGATAGAACCAGGGGAAGTTCACAGAGAGAGGGAGAGAGAGAGAAGGGAAAAGCTTCTGGGATGGTTGAACGGGACCTTGAATATAAGTGCAAAATGGGCGTGTCGGGGGCGTCGCACGGGGATGGGGCCGGGACGGCGCCTGGGAGAGCGCAGAGCGCAGAAGCGCTGGGATTTGTTAGGTGGTCTGTGAGTGTTTCTGCAGTGAGCAGCGAGCAGCGATCCCAGCACTGACTTGCTGTACCGGTTGCCATTGGATTGCGTTGGATTGCATGACGATTTCCGGTTTCCCCAGCGGCGAGCATTTACCATGTCCATGACATTGGGCTGGGCTGACGGGATGGCCATGGGAATCCAGGCTCAGCACAGACGCCCCAAGACGCCCCAGAACACGTCGCTATTCCGATGCTTCCACTCTCCCACGCTCCCGCCCACATCTCGAAAGGCAATCCTGGGGCATATCCCCTGGATATCTCAGCCCAGGCACCTGTCTGGTCCGATTGTCACAGGCCGCCAACGGCTTTGGCGACCGACGACCGAGACTCTTCTGTCTCTTCTGTCTCTTTTTGCGACGGGGAGAGGGGCCCGGCGGTGATCTTTTTTCCCTCGCCTCACCGTCATACTCGATTTCGACATGCATGTTACTTGTCGTTTCGTACCTCCCTAGGTTGGTACCCGTAGCTAGATGGGTAATTTAAGGTAGGTAGGTGCCTCCTCCCTAGGTAAGGTATCTAGCTGCCCGACACCGGCCATGACGATGACGGAACCCAGGAACAAGATGTTCGAGGCAATTAATACATCAACTAGGATCCCTCCTCTAAAAGATGCCGCAACTTCCAGCCTTCCTCTCACACGGTCACACCTTTGGCTGTGTTTCTATCCGGCTGTCTCACCTGGGGCCCTGCGGGATGGCAACCAAGTGGCATAGCGGGCTGGTCTTTGCTTGCGCGGCCCCGTCAATCACATCCGGTACGCCACGGTGGCTCCTTAGCTACCCTTCTGGTTGTCAACGGCCAGCCAGCAAACGACCTCTCACAACCAACGTGTACGGATACACGGCAGCACCAATGCACGGCATCGTAATGCAAAAACGCCCACGCATATCGCCTCTGCTTGCCCCGAAGGGGTGGGAGGATGCTGGCATTCCTCGACTTCTTCTGCTTCATCTTCGCGCAGTTACGTTACTACTCGCCATTGTTACTCTCCATTGTTACCCAACCCAGCACTGGCCACAGCTCCCAGCCAACAACAGGGCTACACGACTCGCTCGCAGTGACGGTGACGGAAACCTCAAAACCCACAAGGTGGCCCAGTCCAGTCGGCGGACGTTCCCAGGTGGAGCTATTATCCCACGATAACTCGCATAAACCAACCTGGGGCAGGGCCATGCCCGGATCTAGGTGCCGGGCCGGCCCCTTGGCTGCTCTAGGAAGCCGCACGAACCTCTAGAAGGCTCGAAACCAGCAATCCATGATGCTTCGTAACATGGGAATAAATGCCATGCCTCTTTCTCCTCCTCGTCCTCCCGCCCCTCGCCCGGCGGGCGCGACAACCCCTTTTGGTCCCAACTTTGGGATCCATTAGGGAGGGGGACCTCCTCTCGCGTGGTCCGTCTATTGGATGCTTGGACGAGCTTGGAAGGCCCTTGGAAGACCCGCGGAAGCGGCCCTGGCGAATGAATACCCCGAACTAGCAATTGCTGGCCCTCGTATGGCCGTATGGCGAGCCGCCTCCCCAAGGTGGAGAGATATCTGACGCTGGGATTTCCGTTTTCTGGAACAGCCCTTGCGTAGACCTGGGCCAGACCCGGAGCAAACGACGAAACGGCCCGCAACCCGCTGGAGCAAGATGACACGCAGCCCGGTTGGACCCGATGTCGCGGACCATACGGGGGCCCGGCGTGCTGACGGGGGCAATAAATCACCACTCACGGACGCTGCGGTGCCTGGTCGTGTTGGCGATGGCGTCACATCGACGTCCAGGTGGAATGTTTCCAGAAGCCAGGCTCGCCGTGCTCACCTTAAAAGCCGCAACGGTGACGCCGGGCCCAGGGTCCCACGGTCCTGTTTTATTCGCGCACGCGAAATTACACCTGGAAGCCTCGGTCTCGGGCTGCGATCCACCATTCCACTTAGACCTGTCCGTCACCCGTTGGTCTCCAGTTGAGGGCAAAGTTGTGGGGAGACTTGGGGGCGGACGAAAAGGTGAGAGAGGGTGAGAGGGTGAGCGGGCGAGACTAAGACCACTTTCAAGGTCACCCAAACAGTCCAAACAGTCCAAACTGTCCAAACTGTCTGATAATTGACGTCTAAGCGACACACCGAGGTTGGATTCCGAGGTAGTTACTCCATTGAATGGATGGCCCCGACCCGACCCAACCCAACGCCCCAGGAAAATCCAAATGCAAATCCACATCACCCACTACATCCACATGAACACCCGCATCCCATGATCCCTATCCACACCCATACACCAGATCTATTTGCTCCATGTGAGACGACGAAAGAGGACAAAGGCACGGCCCCAAAAACTTTGCCTGGTTCATATGACCACGTCAGAATGCAAGAAGGCCTCTTCGTACTGTTTGAGCCCTGGTGCATTTCTCTCCAGACATATTATGCCTCAGTCAAGTCAAGATGATGTACCGGGTTGTTAGCGTGGGGCAATATAAGCGGGTTCAGGTCTCTGTCCGCCCCAGGCGGCTGTACTACATAGTAAGTTTCAAGCGGCACACCGATGGCATTGATGAGCGTGGCCTTGCCGAGCGTGGCCTTGCTGAGCATGGCCACTGCCACTAATAAGGAACACATAGAACCCCGTGTTGCCATCATAGATTACCCATATATTGTGGTCCTCGACAGGCTGGTGTGCCATTCATCTCAGCGTGTGGTTGGGTACCATACTTGAGTGACTGGGAAGAAGGCTGTGTTTTTGCCTTGAGTCTAAGGTAGCGAGATTTGCGCCACCCCCGCCACATGGCATGGTTATGGTTGAGAGAGTGCCTGGGCGATGGAGGTTGGCTGAGCATGGGCTCAGCCGCAGGTGGCACGGGCACAGCCTTAATGCAAGGCGGACAGAAGGCGGACGGAGGGCGAACCACCACCATGCGCCTCGTAGCTGTAATTACACATCTCCATACCTCGATCCTCATGACAGCACTACGCCATAAGCTAAGTCGTATAATTCTAAGCGTCCCATAACGAAACTGCCTTATGAGAAGCCTCAATTTGTCGATTTCAACTCTGCCTCCCAGACGACGTGACAGACTATAAGATCACAAAGGACCATTGATTTCTTGGTGTCTCTCATCACAAAGCACAAAGCACAGAGAACAGCCACTGAACAGTCACTGAACAGCCACAGCCTTAGACCTCAACTCTAACCAAACACACAACCACCCCCCCTTCAAGCAAACAGATTTACTCTTTTTTACTACACGCTCAAGGCTCTCTGTTCGTGAATCACACACAAAGGCTATTATTGCCCCCGCTTGAACGAGCAGTCACATACAAATAGCACGAGGTACAGAAAGACCTCGCCCAGCATGCTTCGATTCAACAACACCGGTCACTCCGTAACCTCATCAACATCATCGACATCACCAACCATGTCGTCAAAATCAATGCTTGGCAGCCTCAAAGACAGGTTTAGTCGCAAGTCTTCGAAAGCCGAAGACAGAATCTCCCGATCCGACGTTAGAGGCGTCAACACCACTGGCGCGTCCTGGAACGCTTATCTAGATCCATCCTCGGCTGCATCCCCTTCCAAAGCCACTCGTGAGTCTGACCTTGAAACTTGTGCTTGCAATCGCGACTTACCAACACTCAATTTTCTAGCCAATGAAGCCCCCCCTGCATATACTGCCTCTCCTGGCCCCTCCGCATCGTCCAGGCACCTCAGCGTCGGTCGCCGTGGAGCCTCGCCTTCACCAAGCCTCACCAGTGTCACATCCGCCGAGGACAAGTACGCGTTTCTCTCCACCTTTGATACCGTCTTCGTTATCGACGATTCCGGCTCAATGGCGGGTCGTTCTTGGCGCGAAGTCCGCGACGCCCTCGGCGCCATTGCTCCCATCTGCACATCGCACGATCCTGACGGCATCGACGTGTATTTCTTGAACCAAGAGTCTACGGCCTCCGGCTCCAGCCACCAGCCTCCTGGCGGCTATATGAACATCGAAAAATCGGCTGAGGTCAAGACTCTCTTTGATTCGGTCAAACCTGGCGGCGCTACCCCCACCGGCAACCGCTTGCAGAGTATCCTCAAACCGTACATCGCCAACCTAGCCCGCCACCGAGATAACATGGAGTCGGTTAAGCCGATCAACATCATTGTCATCACCGACGGTTGTCCGACCGATGACCCAGAGAGCATTATCGTCCACCATGCTCGCAAGCTGGATCAGCTTGAGGCACCCCCTCACCAGGTGGGCATCCAGTTCTTTCAGGTCGGCACCGAGCCTGGAGCTAGTCGCGCCCTCCGCGAACTCGACGATGATCTCGCTGATCTCGGCATCCGCGACATGGTAGACACTGCCACCTGGAGTTCTACGGCCTCAGATAGGAGCAAGACCCTATCGGCTGACGGCATCCTCAAGGTTGTCCTAGGAGCCGTAGTGCGCCGCCTGGACCGCAAGAATGGAAGCCGCCCTGCGTCTCGTAACCGCAACTAAATCCACAGGAGGAATCAGCTCTCCTGCTTTCTTTTCTCTGTATTACTAATAAGGACTTGTAATAGTAAATTGGCGTTCGCGGTCTCAATTGCGACGGGCTTTTAATGCCCTCTGTATGATTGGCACTCCTCAGGGGAGTAGAGATTCGGTTAGCGCTTAGATGCAAACTCCCTCACGGGAATCATGGGAACAAAAAGCCCAGCAAGTACAACAGAATTGCGAGATATAGATTTTATTTGTAAAACACCAAACAATATAACTCTCACCAGAAAGAAATGCTTCGTGAAAGACCTAATATTTTGTGTGACTAGCTACCCTCGCCGATCTCCTAAATAGAAACAGAGAGTCCCTACCACTATGGAAAAGAGATCGCCGTCACGACTGCCAAAAGACTCTTAAAAGCCTCGCCTTTTGTTACTGTCCCCTCGCGCAATGAACCCCCTCACTTTTTATCCCCATCCGCGAAGATAAAAACGAAAAGATGTGTTTTATTCCTGGAGACTTTACTTGGCAGGTTGGTTTGTCCATATCCTTAAGCACAAAAACTATAAGACCCAATGGTGTGTAGATGCGAAACCGCTGACCCCCTTCGTGGTTCCAATTAATGTCACGTCAGCCAGATACAAAACAGGATGAGGCGTGATGCAGCGCGAAAGTGAGAAGAAGAACGCCTGTCTCCATATCTCTTGGTTGCCTCTGATATAGGTGTTCGTAGGCTCAATGGAAAATCAACGACGTGATCCCGAAACTCATTGCGACCCAGGATATCAGTGAGATCCTACGTAGACGGGTGTGTGACTGTTAGAGTCCGCTTGTTTGATTGAGGAGTTGAATAACGATGCTGTCGATTCTATTGCCCCCGAGGACAGCCGACATAGTCAAGGCATGCCAGAGACAAGGCATCACAGCCATATCGACGATCCACATCACTGCATGCAAACCACATCCGCCAGAGCAACTGAGTGGGCAGAAATGTTGGCGCCCGTGTCGTTGCGGCAGGTAATAACTGGAGTCGTGACGAGGGCAACGCGCCAGTGCTTGGCCTGCAGCTCCATGGGATCCATGTTCGGCCAGATAGGGATCATCGACTGACACGAGAAGCGACAGCCGACCTCGGGGAAGCGGAAGTCGAACGTCAGTCGACTACTGAGGATGCGAGACGACAACGCCCAAGCGGTGCCAGAGACCAGCTCCAGGTCGCGATATGTTCCAGCCGGAGTGGCGGCTTCGTTCAGGAGTGGCTGGATCATGTTCAAGATCATGTCGGTGATCTCCTCGATGCGCATTTTGCTGAACTGTGTATAGTGGTCGAGCTTGAGGATGGAGTCGATGACACCGGCTTGGCGGTCGAGGATGGGCTGGCGGTGGGAGGAGGGTTGGCCTGGAGAGGCGATGTTAGCAATGAAATGAGAATGATTGGAGGGGGTTTCAGGGGTCAGACAAACCTTGAGTTCGTTCCAGATCCTTCTCAATGTCCATGATGCCATAGGTTGCCTCGGTGTCAGCGCCGCACCAGGCACGAGGGACCCAGACGCGGTTGACGATGAAGTCAACGAGGACTCGGGTGACAAGACACGACTTGGAGCTCTCATCTTTGAGGTGGAACTCGAGATAGGAGACAGCCTCAGTCTCAGACAGAGGGTAGTAGGTCGCCAGGAGAACAGGCCAGAGACGGGTATGGGAAAGCTCCGAGGGCAAAGCATAGCTGGGCTCGTTGGCATTGTTCTCGACAAAGGTGCGGATGACCGTGTAGAGTTCCATGACCTGCTCGTTCCACGCAGCAACAGTCATCTCAGTGATGTGGATGAGAGGGCCGGGGAAAGCGTTGCGGCCGGCCAGGGCCGTCGACTGCGTGTTGCCGTAGTCGGGGGAAATGTTATCACGGAAGCGGCCATACTTGCCGCGGGTCGCAGATGGAGTGGTAGGATAGTACTCCCGGCGGTGTCCAAATGCGCTCTCGGGTCGATTGAAGCTCTTCTCGGTGGATGGCATGTGCTGGGAGAAGTGGTCTGGGACGTTGGTACGGTAGGCCCCATTGTGCTGGAAGCCCCGACGCGAAGGGGCTCGTCCAAACCCGCCAACTGGCCCGGTTCCATTGCCTGGATGGTTTCCAAAGCGAGACTGAGCGGGAGTGGGCGGCGCCCAGTTCGCTGGGTGTCGTCGGTCGGAGGGTAGGGTCGAGGCAGCGCGAGGAGGCCCAGAAGCCAGGGGTCCAAATCGTGGAGGAGCATAGGTCCCGGGGCGGTTGGGCTGAAAGCCGGTAGGAGGACGGGGAGGCTGCGTGGCCATGTCGGTGAAGACATGCGACAGGTTCTTGGACTCCCGTGGCTCGGGTTCGTCTCGAGAGTCCGGTCGCAGCGACATGATGGACTTGTGGACAACCTCCTTGTCCTGGCAAGAGTCGGCGATGGTCTCGATGGCGCGAGCAACGGACTCGGCGCTCGGGTGCTTCATGACCCAGAGCGAGCGGCGGTTGTTGACCTGGCCTTCGAGGTGACTAATGGTATCCTCGAGGTGCTGTAGATTGTTGTTAGCTTCCGAGGAGGGTGCTCGATGGCAGATGCTGCTACTCACCTTGATCATCTCCTCGCGGCTTGGGGACTTGCCGCCCTCACTCTTGACATCCTTCTCCTTGTACGACTTGAAGTCGCGAGTGAGATTCTGGAGATCTTCCATGACCTTGCCGACCTCGGCTTCGGCATCCTTGCGCTTGTCTCTCTCCGAAGAGAGCTCGACGCGGAGGTTGCCAATAGTCTGTGCCTGGTCATCTGCTTCGGCTTTGGTGAGGTTCGCCTCGATGCTCATGCGAGCGATCGCCTTGTCCGTGTCCTCCTGGTCGAGGGTCAGGTTCATCAGGGCATCGACAAGCTGGCTGGTCTCCTGGCTGATGATCTGGCCGACTTCCTGGAGCTGCGAGATGATCTCGTTGGACTCCTTGGACGAGACACCGGGCATACGGCGGAGCGAGGTCTGGATCTTGACGAGGATCTCCTGGGAGACTCGGGCCTTGGCGAAGGCGGGCTGTAGAAGACGAGTGTCAGCTTGGTGATCCTCGAGGAGAAAACCTGCAAAATGGCAGCGTGACGGGAACACTTGCATGATTGTTGGTCATCTGCTTGATCCTCTCGGATCGAGCAGCCCCCGCCAAAGGGGTTGAGAAGTTGATAGACAACATACTGCCCGCTGAGCTGCTGTTCTCGCTGTAGTCGGGGCTTGAGGACCAGTGCGACCGAAGTGGATGATCTCTAGAATCGCTTTCAGAGTAGCTGTGACGCCTCTGGCTCATTCTAGTCCCACATAAAGACTCCAGAGGCAGCTGCGAGAAGAGGGGGCAAATTAAAAGAACCAAGGGTGGGTGGTGGTTGGGGAGGAAGAGTTGCTGAGGTAGAAGTGAGAGGGGCGAGATGTGGTTATGAGAGGCATAAATCCAAGGGCCCTTTTCTGTGCGAGAGATTATAAAGACCACTGCGAGCCAGTCGGAAATTCACCGAGTCCGTTTTGCAAACAGAAACACCGAGAAATTAACCAAATCGGTTTAGGCAGTCATCAAACGGGCATTCGCCTGCAGCTCCCGAGTTGTGTGTTTGAGCAAGGCTCGGGGTTATTAGACAAACCCCGACAAACAGTTACTGGTACTGCGTTGTCGAGAAACAAGACCGAAGAACTCGAGGACGTCGGAACACAAGCACCGGCAGAAACAGACATACATTCAAAGCCGAGTCCCCGCGGTAACCCCTGAGTATCATGCATTATGGAGGGAACCTATTACTACCTTTGATTTAGGATGAAGATAAAGTGAACTCTCAGAATACTGTAAGTTGTGATCGGCGTTTGGTCAACGGGGAGGGGGCGATGAAGCGGAATACGTGAGGCACCAGCTGATCTCACCTCACATTCACTTCTTCTTCACACTGACTCAATGCACGCACGTGGCTGGCCCCAAGGGGGGAAGCAACTGAAAAGGAGTTGAATGGGACCCGAACACTAGTTAGCCATATGATCCTCTTTCAATTGTAACGTTTGTCGCTTTTGGCCTCTAATCAAACGAGCGATGCACTACAGCGAGTCTCTCTTCAAGATACAGCTGGGCTAACACAACTCTTCCACAAACGTCCGTCGTATTGTTGATCGGGTTGTCACACGTTGTCGAGTTGCAGCCGAGTCGAGGTCCGTCAGTGTCTGATATTGCGCACGAAAGGGACGTTGCAGAGTGTTTGAGATATTCAGCGCATGAGACTCACTTAGTTTACCATGCTCTACGACCGTCATCACTGTGGTTCGGTTATTAACATGTGCTAAATTCTACAGCTATGGACATGGCAAGTATCACAACATCACAAGCATTACAGACACTGCGAGCTCGCTCAACACAATCTATTTTGTACCAAGTAACATGACTATCTAGACAAAAGTGGCGGAGCTATGGGAAATTGCTCCTTATTTCCGCAAAGGGGGAGGAGGGCCATCCTATGGTACATATATCAGCAGGGGGAACTTGCACTTAGCGAGTGCTCAACCTGAGTGTTCGACGGCGAATCCAGGTATACGTGTGCGGCGTCCAGTGTGATGGGAGAGTGAACCTGCGACACCAAGGGTTAAGAAGGGGATGCTCGGGGATATGGCTGTGTAGCAGGGTGACGGCCGGGTTTTGTCGGTTCTGTTCGTGAGTCGTAGCGAGAGATTGCGTGCTCTCGGAGGAAGCAAAGGCTTCATGCCTGTTGAACCACGAGTCTTAGTCAGGCGACTTTGCCAGTTGGGACAGACACTGCTAACCTGCAAGGGTCCTAAATAGCAGTGTCGACAAGCCAGCATTAGCTTTAGATTGCCCGAGTACGAGAGAACAAACTGCTGTAGACGGCATCTACAACAGGCGCCGCGTCGATCATTCGTCCTCCAAAGTATCGGCCGTTGAGGCCCTTGATGGCATTTTCACCGCCCTGGACTTTGTCAAACTTGAGATAGATGTCTCCCTTAGAGTTTGGATCAACCGAGATATGGACGACGTGTCCATACTTGGTCTCGGCTTCTTGACGAACGTCATCCTCGAGTTCTTTAACCCATTCGTCACCTTCTTCCCTGTAACTCCATGTCAGAAACCTTCTCCAGGGCGTATCAAGGAGTAACTTACTCTTCAGGCTCAAACATGTTGTGGAGCACAACACAGCGGCTTGCCATGTTGACATTGACGGGGAGTGGTTTGGTCTCTGTCTTGGGCTTGAGGACCTGTCGCTCGTCGTTGCCATTGGTATTGCTATCGTCGGTCCTGGCAAGCTTTCTCATCAATGCATCGCGACTATAGTTGTTAAAGTTGACACCTGCGACATCGGTGTCGTCGAGGGCGCTGGCGCCGCCAGTCTTCTCACTGTCTCGTCCTCCGGCCCGGTCGAAGGCGGAGGATTGAGGGCCACGTCCACCAGATCCAGAAAAGGCGGAGCCCTGGAACTGTTGATTCTGGCCGGAAAATCTCTGCAACAGGTTGGCAGTGCTCTCAGGGGTGAACTTATCGTTTCCAAGACCAACGCGGATAGGACGACCAGCCAAATCGAAGCCGTTCATCTTCTCCAGCGCCTCTCGTGCCTGGGTTGCATCACGGAACCTATTGTCATGTTAGCCAGTACGGCAAATAATGGAGGACAAGACGTACTGAACAAAACCGTAGCCGCGGCTACGGTTGTTCTCATCCTTCTGCAGCTGAACAAACTCAAGCTCGCCGAAGGGCTCGAAGACGGCTTGCAGATCCTGCTCGGTGACGTTGAAATGGATGTTGCCGACGTAAAGACGGTGGAAAGGAATCGAGTTGGGGTGAGGCCCAGCGGCTTCGGGGTTACGGGCCTGTCGGTTCTTCTCTGCCTCTGTCACCTGAACAATGACAGGAATACCTAGGAGTTTCTGTCCAGTGAGTTGAAGGGCCTGGGTAACGGATTCTTCGTTCTTGAACTCGACGTAACCAACTCTGTAATACTTGTTAGCAAGGATCGAGATGATATGATCATGAAATAACTTACCCCTTGGATCTCTGGCTGATACGGTCCTTGACGATCTGAGCCTCGTTGACGGGACCGACCTTCTCGAAGAACTCCTTCAGCTCGCGGGTTCGCAGGCGGGCTGCAAGCTGCTGGACAAATACAGTGCGACGATCCCGTTCGTCTTCAGTAGGCTGGGGTGTGGCCTCACGCTTTGGATCTCGGCGATCATCATCCCGGCCCCGGCCGTAGTCGCGGGGGCGGCGGTCGGGGCGATCTCGTCGGTCGCGGTCTTCGCGCGGGCGGTAGTGGCCATGTGGCGAGCGAGATCGGGATCTCGAACGCCGCCGAACGCCTCTGTAATAATCGCCGTCTCTGTTTCGACGTGAGTGGCGGCGATCATCATCGCGACTTCTGCTTCTCCTTCTACTTCTGTGGCTGCCAGCATCGCTTCGAGGAGTTCCTACTACATCAGGCGTGGCTCGTCGGCTTCGCGTTTGGCTTGTGTCTCGACGGTCGCGGCGTCGACGGTCGTTGTCGCGATCTCGGTGTCGGCTGCCATCGCGGCCACGGTCGCGTTCTCGGTCCTTGTCCCGTCGGTCGGACTTGTCATCTTTCGTCTGGTCCTCGTTGGGACTCTTGATCTTCTGCTCGGTATCCTTGGCCGTGGCGTCAAGGAGCGCCTCCACATCCAAAGTAGCCATAGTGTCTATGTCGTCGCGTGAGTTCTGGGATCCTCAATATTGAAATCACCTGGCAGGGCCGTTGAGTCAGCCGAAGTGCGATGTTTCACTCGAGTTGAGCGGCGTTGGGATGTTCCGAGGAGGGTGTTGGGGTTTTATGGATGATGCCTGATGCGCGACAAGGTTTTGGGCCAAGCCACATTTATAATCACGTGATGCGCCACAGACACTCAGACCAGGACACCTAGCTAGCATGTGAATGATAAAGGAGGTCGGTCGGTGCAATGTTACTCAATGAAAGCAGTTGGGATTATTATGTAGATCTCTCCAAAAGTAGCTGTCCCGCCACGCGTACAATCTAGAGCATTAAAACTATGATAGTGATTTGTGGTCATAAATGCCCTGCGCCCGGCATAAGCTCGTTACCATCCTTAATCATGACTGCTTTGGTGCCCCAACTCCCATCAATTTCAAGCACCCTAACGATGAAACAAATATGTACCTTGGTCCCAAATTAGAGCTCCTTGGTGCTAAAAATCGAGTCCGTGCAAAATTATACAGGCAGGCTCAGTTGGCCTTAACACGGTACTGAAGCTCAGTACCAAAGATGGTATCCCAGAACTTGCTGGTGACGCCAAAGCCGAGCTCGTAGTCGAGGAAGTGGTGGGCAAGGTGATACTTCTTGAGCTCCTTGTACCACAGGGGGAGGTTCTGGTGGTGAAGGAAGTAGTGAGTGAGGTCGTAGCAGACATAGCCAAAGATAGCGCCGCAGTAGACGGCGGTGGCAGCGTGCCAACTGTAGGGGATGATAATATGGGCGAGATACCAGAACGGGGTCGCAAGCAGGATGAACAGGGTCGGGGGCATGACGAGTCGGTACTTGTCCATGGGTAGGTAGTGATGGATACCGTGGAGCAAGAAGTGAAGGGTGATGCCGACACGGTTATCAGGAAGATAGCTACCGCATGTTAGTTAATGGGTTAGCAGGATAGCAAGGGAATAGTACATACTAGTCAAGGTGGAAGAGAAATCGGTGCAGGCCGTACTCGACAATGGTCCAGATGAGGAGACCGCTCAGCCAGTAGGCGAGGGTCCAGAGCTGGTTGTCGTAGGCTTCTGAGGCCAGGTATAGGCCATATCCAACGGCAGGCAGCCAGACGGTGGGGATCAACCACCATGGCGTCTTGGAGAGAGGCTCGAGGAAGTTGCCGAACAGGGGCGCGGACGCGCCGCCCTTGTAGTGTCGAGGACGGTGGACTTGATCGAGGTAGAACTCCTTGCTGAAGCCGCCGAACCAGATCTGGGGGAAGAGAGGGCGGCTCAGATCGAGGAACTTGTGCCTACTGTAATCCGTGTTATAGTCGGTGTCCTTGCTCAGGTCTTCCTCGCATTTCATGCCGGTTCGAGGGTGGACATCTGGGTCGTCCTTGGCGTCGATGGGGCAAAAGCCATCCAGTTGCTTGGCGGCCCCGTTGCCGTTGCCGTTGGCCTTGCCATTGCCATTTGCAGCGGCGGCTTTTTCGGAGATGACGAATCCGACGATGGAGTCGTCGAGGACTTCATATGCGGCATCGGAGTGAGGATGAGATGTCGGATCCTTCAGGATGTCTTCGATGTCGCGACCGGCGTAGTCGAAGACAAGGTCGGCGCCACCGGGGTGGTCCGCAGCGAAGTCGGTGACATCGAAGACCTTGGAGCCGATGGTGACATAGCAGGATTTCTTGGAGTTGTGCGACTCGACCTGAGCGCGAGTGAAGGTTGGCAGCGTCCTGGCAGGCATGTTGAGATGGCGGTGGAGGGGCGTCAGTCGGAGCAGTCGGTGGGTGGGAGGCAGACGCGGAAGCAATTGTATGGGATATGGAAGGAGGACGCGACTGGGAGAAGCTGGCACTTCGGCGCCGGAAAAGGACGATGCGAGCACGAGAAGGAGGGACAAAACGACGCTGGGCAGACAGCGATTGAAACAGAAGAAAAGAGTTGGGCGACAGCTCTTAGGAGAGTTATAGTGATGACAATGGGCATGAAGGGGAGCGGAAGGGCGGGACGGCCGGCAGGGGTTTGGGGGGATTTTTTTTTAATGAGGATCCTCCACTTCCGTGTTAGCGACCAGGTGGCGCTATAATGACCACAGAACAGGCCACACGGATGGCAACAACGGGTTGAAAAGGTCCGGGAGTATGGGAATTGCCGGAAAGGGCAATATGTAGGCCAGCAAGATATTCCAATGAGAGAAGGGCGATTAGTCCCATGGCCTCATGGTTTCTGCATCCCAGGGCTCATGTCCGTGGCTCATGCCCGTGGCTCATGTCCGAGCGGAGTGGCAGACAGCCTTTGACGTGGTCTAATCTGATGCTCGCTCTAGGCTACGACATGGCGAAAGGGGGCTTCGGGAGGCCACGCGCGCGCTTGGGGTTAGGTGCCTCTCTAGCTAGGGTTTGAGGTTTGGGTTGGAACTTGGCGGCCTTGCCACCGTGATTAATCAATTGCCAATTCATGCACCAGCGAATCCAGAAGCTTGTTGGTGTGCTTGGACATGAGTGAAGGAAATCAAACTGGCCCCATCGGAAAGCCCAAGAGCCGAGACGCGCTGAGTCAGGAAAACTGAATGACAAGGCGAGGATGGAGGTGTCAAGTGGGGACGCATACTACGTAGTAGGTGGGAACGTGCATCGGCCGGGGGTCTCGGAGGTGTCGGGTCGGCCTTCAACCTTCAACGGTACAGACTCCATGCCGTGAGATTTGTTGCAAGGAAATCTGAGGAAATTTGAGGAGATCTGCAGAAACATGTTGCCACGACTTGATACTCGTGCTGGGATCGCAGGCGTCCATCAGACCACCGCGTACCTGGCAGGCCGCAGCGGACCTGTGGATTGGCCGATGGTTTCGGTCTATCGGCGCAGCTCACATTGACTTGGGCTGCACCGCACCAAGCCACGATGGCCCAGCTGCTTGGCAAGCGTTGCGACACAGGCACATGCTAGTCTCCCACCAACGAGGCGGCCTGGCCCAATTGGGTGCTTATTCACCATGGTTTGCATGGGCTGCATGGTTTGGCAGAGGGAGCTGGTGATGGCGAGCTTGTGATATCGCCACTCACCACCGCGCGCAGTCAGCATCCAATCTCTGACAGTGATTTGACGTCCAAGTTGACGGGAGTGGTTGACGGGAGTGCTGGCGGCAGTCAAGGTCGGTAGGTGCCCAGTAATCATTAGGTCACACCACCACTAAGAACAAGGCAATGCATCCTCGTCCCCTCCAGAGCATGTCTCGTAGTAATCTGATCTGACGAAGAATAACACGGGGATGACGAGCGTCCCAAGTCGCTACGGACCTTACCACAGTCCCCGGCAGACCCAATCTTCACACAATGGCCTTTGTTTTCTTTTTCGGCAGTTGTTGGGCCTTGGCAGCCCAGCAACGCCGAGCAACGCAGCGGGCTGGAATGGCCAACCCCATCTTTTCTCAGCTTGGCGGGTGTGCTGTAACGTACTATGCAGAGGTACATGCTCCCTCCGGAGAGATACTCCGTAGAGCCAGCATGGACTCATACCATACGCGGAGGGGTTCCTGTTGCCTGTGAGCCTGTGAGCCGCCTCTGAGCCTCGGAGGCCTGGCGGGGCCCTCTCCCTCCCCATGCGGCGCAAGCACCGCCCTATTACCGCGCGCCCTCCCGCCCTCCAGCCCAAGAAAACTAAAGCAAAGACGGCTGCGGTGCAGTTCAGCCACAGCAGTCTCGTCATCAAGTGGCACCCACGACCAGCTGAAAGTCCTCTGCTCGTGCGACTGCCGACTAATATTTGGCTCTCTTTTCCTCCCCTGGCGCTGACCTGCTTCCTCTCTCCCTCCCTCTCGAAATCCGCTCCCCTTGCGCTGCGTTGTCGCGACCACTGCAACCGCCAAATTACTGGACTCGAACCCCGCCTGCTTGCTGCCCATCTGCCGTCCGTGCTATAGGGCTGCGTCATGCCGTCATTTTCCTTGCCGCGGGGCTCCTGGCTGCTGCTCTTCTCAGTGTGCCTCGTTCTGCTTCCCGGCAAAGCCTCAGCATTTGGCGCCGGAAATATCCCCTCCATCGCCCAGGTCCGTCTCTCTCTGCAGCAATCTCTAATCGTTCTCCCCGTTGTTGACACGCGCGTCATTTAGATCGAAGGTCACAATTGGCGTCATGGAG
>JAANBB010000471.1:0-29478 GCA_014621425.1 Cylindrodendrum hubeiense | reverse complement strand
GTCACTACAGTCGTCCGGATCTTCTGTGGCTTGGTTCAGATACTAGAGCTAAGCCAAGAGTGAGGCCTGATCAGTACGAGAGGGCTTTGATTGTGACTAACGACAACATACCAGTCACCCGATCCCTCGTCAGATACCTTATTAAATATAACTATCTAAACAAGTAAATAAATATGAACAACTGTTTTTCTTATGATGTATGTACTGGCCTGCATCGACAGCCGACTTAGAGTATTTCAATGTTCAACATCTTTCGTGCTATGCCAGCGGTTGCCTTTCAACGTCAATATATTCTTAGTGGAGGTTTCTCTTATCTTGAATTACCGGGTAGATGCACTTGGGGGAAGAGTGCAGGCTATGACTTCTTTTTGGCTACCCTGACTGGTAGGTATAGAAAAATAAAGAGTGCCCAATACATACCGTTGTTAGGATCACGGTTCAAGATATTAACAGCAACAAGTGCCTGTGAGCTAACTATAGTGCATAAGACTACCACTTTCAGCGGTGTCTCTCCCCCTTCTACTACTATAGTACCATGATCAAAGCCGACCGTAAGAGTGAGTTATTTATGTTCCAATAAGTTAGAGGCATCAATTATATTTTTCCGTCTTTATCTCGAGATTGATCCGCATTTGTTAGAGAACTCGTCCATGTCAAGTTAACCAGTATCTTTTCATATCAGGTGGGCGTACTCGGAAAGACTAGTGCCAAAGAACCGTGTTGATAGCTTATTCTCGGAGGCTGTGGGAATATGAGCCCAGAATTGGAGTATTACTGTGTCAAAGTCTCCAAAATACAAATCGGAAAGTAAGTTGGCAACGTAATCTATGGAAGATCAAGTAGTTGGTAGAAATATTTTTAGTCGCTTCGATACCCTTTCCTCGTCTATCTCTTGTGAGAAGGACAGCTTAATAGTGGCGTGGAGAGACTTGACGTACCTTGACTGAGCATAATTCTAGTACTAAATGATAAATCCCACTGAGGCAACATTATATGAATTGAAGCCATAGGTGAAGGACATAAGGGTTTTGAGCAGCACAACAGCCAAATTGTACTAGTTGGCTTTCATCGCCTCCCTAAACTATTGCGAGTCGGTACATATTCGAAGTTGAGCAGAATGCAGTGAACGTGCAAGATGAAAGTGGAAAGCCGACGTCAAATCGTTCCCTTGATGAGAGCTCAAGGATGACTTGTGGCTTACCACTGTTTATACTCCCCAAATTCAATGACAAGCTACAATCCCAAATCTCCCGCCGTTGAGGAGAGTACCCCATTTCCCCACTCGAAATGCCCCAGTACCTAGTCTGGAGTATGACCCACGCAAAAAAAGATAGCAGCGGAGCTACTGTCCCACGCGCTAGTGGCGATAAGACGGACTGCAGCTGACCGAGCAAAACTCGGGATTCTCCAACTACTTCCGCCCCAATATACAAGCTCCGTTTCCAATCTCGGGATATAAATTTGGATTTCAGGCGCACAACTCGACAACTGAATCCCGGAGTAGTCTCTCCGCAATTTATATATGATAGCTGCTAGTTCACGAATGATATAAATGCATCAAATAGCCCAGCCTCGAAACGCCATGGATCAGTGAGCTCTTAGTGCCGATGAGCTGTGCGGCCAGTACACGACTACCGCTGAAATATTAAAGCAGGTGCTTAACCAACAAAGACATAGTTTTACTATGGATTGTATGGGTATTATCTCAAGATTCTTGCTGTGTCAAATACTACGCTAAGCATAGGAGTTGATAAATATGTTCAAGTGAGCGGATAGGTCACATGACGATATCACCTGTCAGACACGTGACTAAGTGGCCGAACCCTCTGTCTGACCGAGGTAGAGCAGGCTCTGTACCTCGTCTCTGAGTATGTAGGCAACGAAGTTGCACATATATATGTAAAATTTTGTAGTATCTATTAATATATCAATTAACCCACCGAGTGGATTGATATCATTTCTACAATTCCAAAATGTGGTTGACACTGCTCATCCAAACGTGCCTGATACCATTCGGTGTAAACTACACATATCCAAGCTACCCTAGACCCCATCCGTCCAATGTAGAGCTGAGACCAAGCAGAATCTCGTCATGCACTTACAATGCGAGCCAACTAGCGACCTCGGTCATCCACCTCGGGACTCGGTATTTGCCGCCCTGGCTAGTGAATCAGGGCTTGTGATCAATCCTTAGTATGTGGTTAAAGCTGTGGAAGGAACAGCAGGGATGGGTAAAACATGGGGAAGCTATAAACTTTTAGTAGGGAACACCTTTTATACCCAGTTATTCACGTGTTCGTCCCATTCCATGGCGATGGTCTTCGTATCAAAAGCAATCCTATAGCCACCGCTTGGGGGTCTCTTAGCCGCCAGAGCTTCTATAATATTAAATAATACAATTATTCTTACAGTGCTGCACCTCTAGCAGCTATTCCACAAGTATTTAAAACTATCTTAAAGTGCCTTGATCTCCTCCAATTCCTTACATATCACCCTATTGAACTCTTCGTGGTTATCCAGATACAGATTATGACCAGCGTCTGGTATTATAATCAATTTCGCCTCTCCACAGTAATTCTTCTGCAGTCCATTGGTACCGTGTCGTAAGGCCTCAAGTCGGAAATGATTCACCTTTTCCACGGCTGCTTGACCACCATCAACATCCATCCAATCATTGTCGCCATACATAAAGACGATAGGAATGCCCGTTTCATTAATTCGTTTGTCTGAGTCTGTATAGACTGGTTGTCGGCCAACCTCCTGGATCCTGCGGATGATGGGACGTCGAGCATGAGCTCCTGGAGCAAGGATGTATGGCAGTGCATATTCTCCGCTGCCTTTTTGCCTGAAGATGGAAAAGGAGTAGTCGTGAAGTATCTGGAAGTCCTCAGAAGGCAAATGGTTAAACCTTCTATGAGTCCACCCTGAGACCAGTTTGGGACCGAGTGGGCCAGTCATTCGAATGAAGCTGAAAGGCGAGATGTTCGCATTCCACAAACACACGAGCCATCCCGGCAGAGGTTTGAGTTGAGCAGAACCTTCGGTGTGATCAGTACCGTTGCTACTGGTGTCGGACATTTGCTGATCGTGGATTGATACTTGATCAACGGTCGATCCAGTCGTGGATTGAGAGGTATTTATGGCGTAGGGATCCTCTGAAATCCCCGCAGGAGAGACCAAGATCAGCTTTTTCACGTGTCCTGGATACTTCAGCGCATAAGACACCGACAAATAGCCGCCAAGAGAATGGCCTAGTAGGACAAAACTCTTGATGTTGCGAGCTATACGCCACTCCTCAAGCGCATCAATGAACCAGTTCTCCGCCTCGATGGTCTGCTCTTCCTTTTGGGTAGCGCGGATCTTAAATGAAGGCCGCTTCGAATTACCCATGCCCAACATGTCCAAGGCATATAACTTCCGACCACGAGTACGTGACATGGGCTCGAAGTTTTTGTAGAAGAATCCTAGACCGGCGCCATATCCGTGGACCATGACAACTGTCTGTTCAACTTCCTCGCCAAGCCTTGTGATTGATAGCTCGTTTAAGCCACGATTCTTGCCCGACAGTTGGACCATGGATTGCCGCCAGACTCGGGCACCGTACGGGTCAGGCTTTTTTGTGCGGTGGAGGCTTGTGGCCACTCCAGTGTCTTCTTCAATGTACGGGATGAGGTTGAGAACATTGCGTTCTGCGGCTTCGGGGCTTAAACTAGACCACTAATGCGAACCAGTCAGCATATTACGACCAATATTTTTGCTACCTCGCCGGGATGTAACACGGCAATGATGATTAGTGGGGGATGATAGTACGCACCCATTGGGATGTAGCTTTCTTGGAATTAAGAGGAAATAAGGGACCTGTGAGACGCGCTTGTGCTTGTTGCGCGCGTTCCACCTGGTGCTGGGTCGCAATTGCGTCGGGGAGCTGCGCACTGCTGACGGCGACGGACATATTGGGAACGGTTTGTACAATTGAAGAGAAAGGCTAGGAACTATCGCAGTAAGTTGGTGGATGGATGCTGAACTGTTGTGCGTTCAAGGCCAAAAGACGCGGGTTTGGGTGCTCACTTATCTGATGCTGGCTTTCACATTGTGCGGAGTTAACAGTATTCCCGTGCATTCCGAGCATTGCTAGACATTCGGACCCGGCCTGGAGTCCGACAATGCGCGCCCCTGGATGGCTCAGCTGCATTTGGGCATCGGCTCTGGTTGGGCCAACGGTCTAGATCCGGCATCTCCGCACCACTAAGTCTGCCGCAGCTTGCATGGTACGACCTCTCGGGGCCAAATTTGGCCGAGCGGACTCGTCTCTGTCGTGGCTGACGGCTTTGACCACGAATTCCGCTTACTCCGCTCCGCCGCAAATGACGTCGGTGGTGGCCGACGCAATGCGACCCACTTGATAATTGCCCAATCAACGCCCACAATAGCTGGTAATGGAGCTTGGAGCAAAGAAATTAACTGAGAAGAAGGGGTAAGAACTGATAAATTTATACGAAATCCGACTCCTCTGTTCAAGTCAATGGTAAGCATAGAGTACAACCATGTCGAGGACCCCTCTGGATGGGGTCATGTAGTGAATTCTTAAGTGCCGTCCCTTTATTCTCCCTTTAATATAAAACACATTCAAGCCCACATATCTACCAAACCTCATTGCTAACACGATACTACTCAAAGCCTGAGCTCCATACATACATAGGCATCGAGTCCTCCCACATACTGTCCGTCAACATGGTCTTGTTGGACCCATCGGCGTTCATAACAATGATTTGGCCATATGGTTGAAAAGTATTGTCATACATGGCACTCTCGTCGCGGAACCCGTACATGCCGCTGCTGTACATGATACGCCCATCAGGGGACCACACAGCATGCGCATCGTTAGCTTCCGAATCGGTCAACACCTTCAAGTCAGTCCCGTCAGGTTTGACGGTGCAGATGTCGAACCGATCAGCCTCCCAACTGTTCCCTGAAGTCCAGTTGGTCTGGCGCGTGAAGACAATAAGTTCCCCATCAGGCGACCAGCCAGGCGTATTGTCCCAGCCGTTAGTGATGCGCGATGAATTGCCCGTCACAAGGTCAATAACATGCAAGCCTAGTGGACCATTATTCCAGTCCCAAAGACGGTACACAAGCTTGGTGCCATCGGGAGAGAATGACGGGAAACCAGCGTTGAGGCTACCGTCCGTCAACTTCTCATAGTTGCCGGTCCCATTGGCTGTAAACAGATATAGGCTTGCAGGGTAAATGACACGATTGAAAAACCAGACACCGAACCCAACAGCCAACTTTGAACCGTCAGCTGTCCAGGCTGGCTGGAAAGCCCCGGACAAACCGGATGCGTACATTGACTTCTCGGCGGCGGTGCTGTTGACATCATATACGTCAAACGCCCTGACGACATCGCTGTAATCAGCATCGGTGAGGACGACTGATGAGGAGGCATTTCCGAGCTGCTTCTCCGTTGTGGCAAGTCGTTTGGTCGCATTGTTGAACTGGGGAAATACGTCCATGAAGCGGTATTCCCACTCGTGGTCCCAGCTGAAGAGGGGCATCTCAGCTTGGCGTTGCTCCCATTCGTACACCTCATAAACGACCCGAGTGCCATCAGGCGACCATGAAGGGTTACGCAGCGAGCTGTTGAAGTACTGGTGGATACCGCTAGGAGTCGTGTAATTGATACCCGAGTTCACCCCGGCCTTGACGAGATAACCGATGTTATCGTTGGTCCCAATGTAACGGCCCGATACCTTCAGAGAATCATCGAAAGTGTGCTGGGTGACATCTTGGCCCGCAGCCACATCAACACTGAAAATTTGAGAGACGATAGCACTCTGCTGGCTGCTAATTCCATGGGACTTGTATGTCCCCTCTGTCGTGATATTATAATAGACCAGGCGATCCCCCCCAGGGGACCATTGAGGAGAGCCAAGACAGTATCCGTCCTCCCCTATGATCTTCCGGAAGCCGGTACCATCGGGGCGTACGACGTATAGCGACAGAGTTTGCGTATGCTCCCAACCAGTGCCGTTGCTGTGACCAGTCCATTGGGTGTTGGCGTCGGAGCTGAAAGCTAGCCACTTGCCGTCCGGTGACCATGAGGGCCGATAGAAGCTATGAGGTCCTACAAAACTACCGACTGTCTCATCACTGCCTGTAATGTTCAAAGTGGTTCCTTTGGAGAGGTCTTTGATGAAGATGTTGGTAGTGTAGTTGATTGCGGTGGAGATGAAGGCGAGCTTTGAGCCATCAGGAGACAAGCTACCCATATCCTCAAATGAGTCGGTGGATACTAGCTTCTCGAGTCGGGAGCTGTCAACTTTGGTTCTGTATAGATCAGACTGGCCGTCCGCACGTCTTTCGCTGGTGAAAACAATCCATTCACCATCCCGTGACCAGCTGGGGTGGTAGTCAAATGGCGCGGACTGGTTGCCCATTAGTCGAGTAGCATTGCTGCCATCGGCATTGGCAATCCATAGCTGTGATCCTGATGGTGCAATGCGATTGAGGTACATGGCACCTAATTTGTCGGCAGCTGGGGCAGTACGTCTGGTTACCACAGCAGAGCCAGCCTTGTGTCGTGAATCGCGATCGAACCTGCTAGCATAGGGACACTCGCGAGGCTCTCCCTGTGTGTCGGCATAGGGACACCCTGCTATAGCAGTGCCAGCGGCCAGGCCAAGAACCAAAGCGATAGAGGCACGCATCACAATGGCTTTGATCCGTTCGGTTGCCACGTCAAGAACCTGATTATTGGATGGTCGTCAGGAATAAAATTCCCGATGAATGAAAGGAGAGGGTGAAATTGTAATAGAAGGATGTGTAAAAGGGGTAGAAAGAACACGGATGAAAACCCTGAGAGTGTCAATGAATATGAAGCATTTCTCCGTGTCATGGAATTCACTAGTGGGTTTAAACAATCCATTCGGTGTGCAGAAGCAAGTGGGTGGCCAGCAGACTTCTTATATACAATTTCTTTGGAGCCGGTTAATTACATGACCCCTAAGGCAGGGTATTCTACTTTGAGCCATGATTAGAATTACCTGTTATCTGATGAGATATAGCAAGGAGCGATGATCTTTCCGTAATCTGTGGACATAAAACAGATTTTTCTGTGGTGGATCCGCAGATCAATGCCATTAAAAGCTCTACTAGTTCCAGGGACTGTGGGAGGGCAGTAGCCTTAAGCTTTCAGCAACTTGGGATGCCTAACATGAACTGGAAATCACTTGTTTGGAAAGTGTAGAACTGAGTAGATCCTGCCTACCTTGTTTGGCCATGTTATGGCTCAGTAATCGCCTCAACTTGTACAGACACATTTTTCGAGGATATGTCACTCATCCCCTAAATATGATCATGAAAATCTGCCATATCCACTCCACTAAATTGACCCTACCGCCATATTGTGATTTACCACTCATCCCGGATGGAAACCCGATTCTCTCCCTGATCATAGCTTATAGATAGATCTCATATTTATGGAGAACCAGGTTAAACGTTGCAGGCATGCACCCACTCTACGGATACAACGACTGAATAAGGTAGGTGGTGACGTGGAGACGCATGAGAGATTGAATACTGCATAAGCCGGAAAAAATATTCGCCAATTGAAAAGAGTGAAATTGAAGTACCCCCACGCGAATGGCCCACCGCGGTTTCAACTTTTACGACATAATCCCGTTTTGGTTTTGATTGAGGTGGAAGTTCTACACTTTGTGTCGCCTAAAACTCTCCTGGTCGGTTGGCTCGGCTAACTCGGCTGGCTCGACTAACTCGGCTGGCTCGACTAACTCGGCTGGCCCGGCTGGACCGCTTCAATAACTATGCATAATCATTATCCTTAACAAAAGTTCCTCGGTTTGATGGCTGATCCAAAATAGGCCAGTTTCCAAGATATTTGATTCCCTGTAATTTCATGCTCAATATTCAACTGCGAACTGTTCGATCGGGATGTGTGCTCACCGCTTGTCAAACCGTGGTCAACACTACACTAGCAGACCTAAGCGCTGGTACTGAAATTTCTCAATCAGGAGCCGGCAAGATCAAAATTATGATCGTGGAAGTGGAAGGTTTTGTACAGCGATAGATGTACCGGAAGCCTTGATATGATTTTAGAGTATCTGGACTTTCTGAGAGTCCGCTTCAACCATATTTCTCGATTTTCTTACTCTCATTCCATTTTCTGGTAGAGTATCGCAAAAAGGCTGACTGGAGCTTATTTGAACGAGGTGTCTCAATTTAGGAATAAGCTCAAGTAGATAGTAAAACCAACTTCATTAATTTTGGACAGAGTTGCTAACGCCATGATGGCGAGTGTCGACAGTGAGATAGATGTTTAAAGATGATCCTGAAAAGAACTGCACGAAGAATCCTATTCATGACTACTATCTCACCGTTTCAGAGAAACTGGCTAGCTCTGGCTCATCTTCCACGTCATTGGCTAACCATTCTCGAGTAACGCCCATAAAGTTAGCCAGCCCAGGAATCACCCCGTCGTCACCCCATCCGTTTGGCGGTATTGCAAGGCTATTCTGGTACAACATATTGTTGAATTCTACATCCCGGGGGTGTGGATATAGCGACCTGTCTTCGACTGGCTGACTCGATAGATTGTCATCCGCGTGGTTGAGATTTTGGTTAGTATCCCTTGGGACATCTATTTGTTGCAGATTGCTGGTCGTATCTTGGACACCGGCTATACCTATATGCTCCGTGTTCCTATCAAGTCTCTTGCTCCTTTCATCCTTGAGACGTTGAATACGTTCTTGCCACGGATGGCTGCCTGAATCAGAGCGAGAAGAATCCCTGCCCAAGGATCAGAAATGAGCCTAAGAAGTAGAATAAAGTGGGCAAGAATATTATAAACTACCGTAAAGGATGACACTTACTCGTTATAAGGCTCGGATGCCACACGTATGTGGATACCGTGCCGAAACAGCATTTTCTGAGTCTCTTTCAGCTGAGAAGAATTATTAGCATCGCTAAAGAGAACAGGTTGAATCGGGTTACATCCTTACCAGCCACTGTGCTTGTCGGAAGTAAATTGCCATATTTTCAACATGGCTTATCAACGTCTTAAAACTGGCCTTCTGTTCATCTATACGCTTCTCTAGAGACTCGGACGGTAAGATGAACAGCCATTGAAGTCGCACGCAAATACTCTCAAACACGCACATAGGTAGACTTGTATCGAGGAAGACAAATCTCTCCATGTTAACTAGCGCTGCAACTGTCTCAAATATGGAGGCAATGTTTATGGCGTGGCTTATACAAGCCGACTGATGCTGTTGAACCCAGCCTGCCGGTGCTTGTGACAACATGGATTCGGGTAGAGTCTCGGGAAACCCTGGCATGACAATGCGGTAGAGATCTGACATGCAGTGCTCATACCACACATGCAGCATGATCAATGGAGAGAGTTGGTTTTGTGAATGGTGTACGTAGATAGTGTCAGGGAGAAGTTGAAACTGAGGCGTTAAAGACTTTTTCCACGTCGACATCTTATACACGCACTGCGCAAAGGTTGACGACAGATCCCATGGAGGTAGCTCCCTGTGATTCTCGGGGTGATTGCGCACGTATCTAGGGATTTGAACGGGTATGTTAGCAAGTATGTTGTTGGACCAGGAAATGATGAAAGGAAACCCGAAATCAAGGCATAAAAGAATTTATACTCACTTCAATATGCTATAACGCATTTGCATTATTTGCACGTAGTGACCGAACAAGCCAATATCGCGTGAGGAATGTGATGGCTCTTGTTCGATAGCAGGCATCTCCACCTCCAAATTGATTACTGGCGTCCAGCAAGGAATGCTAAACAGGTACTGGTGTTCCTCACATGGCAACTGGAGGCGTATGTGCTCATTGCGCAAGACAACCAGCTCGGACAACCCCGTCGCCATCATGCGGTCGAGACAATAGCAGGCCCAGAAAAGACGACGTCTAGTCTCCTGCTCACTAAATGACATGGGGGTGTCATCGGTACGGCTCTCCTTATTCAATCCCAAGGCCAATGCTGCTCGTGTTGCCATTGAGGATAGCATCCAAGCCGAGGAATAGTTTCCGGAGTTGACATCGTGCCTGGCTAGTAAAAGAGCAGCCGCCACGGTGTCAGTTGTCATGTCATCCACGTAGAGGAGTGTCTTGGCCTCTTTGGTCCACGCCTCAGATTGCACGGTGGTGTTCGCTGAGGCGACGGGATCCTTGACGAAACGTGAGGCTACGGCACAGATTGCTAGGAGAAGCTTGCGGTCGATTTCTCCAGAATGAAAGGTTCGAAGTAGGGTACCACGATGAATGAAGCCGTTCGCCTGACAGGGATAGATATTGGCGAAGAATGCTTGGATGTGCTTATGGAGGAGGGTATTTGGGACGCCATGAGTGTGACTAGGATATGCTTGTGTGTCAGAATTGATATTCTCATCAAAGCGAGAAGAACGGGTTGATTTACCGGTCGATATCAGAGCTCTGGGGCCGACTGATGA
Source organism: Cylindrodendrum hubeiense (assembly GCA_014621425.1). Taxonomy (NCBI): domain Eukaryota; kingdom Fungi; phylum Ascomycota; class Sordariomycetes; order Hypocreales; family Nectriaceae; genus Cylindrodendrum; species Cylindrodendrum hubeiense. The sequence goes on along the minus strand of JAANBB010000471.1, from coordinate 18,991 downwards.
CGGGTAGCGTCTCTGAAGCAGTAGGTTCCGATTCATTATCCTGCATGGGCTCATCAACGGGACTGGAAGGTCGATATTCGCACGCGAAGCCGAGTTCCCGGCATCTGGCACAAACCGGACGGTCTTGCGAGCATCGACATCTAGCGATACGACACCGGATACAAGCTGTATTTCGACTGCCTCGCACGGGACCCGGACTGCTAGGTGGACTGCCGGCATCCATCCGTTGCCCATCGCTCACAGAACTTGGTGTACTATTTAGAGTGGGGACGTGGTTCGCAATAGCAGGGTTTGCTCTCCGTCGAGATTTTAAGGTTAGCAGGCCCTCAACTACCGGCCAGTTGCACTCAAGGACGCATCGCTTGCAATTCTGGCAGGTTGGTTGGGATTCATCACATTTGATCTACTCACTCAAATCAGATCTTGGTCTTCCAAAAGAATCGATGGTAATATCATTCAAGGTTGTCTCACTTTCCTTGCTCGGCAGGTGAAGCATCCTATTGCTCGTTAATATGCTGAGACATATCCATGTGGAGGTAACGCACCTGTCCGGGATCGTTTTGCCGTGCGCGATGGGGCTTGTCTCCCAACAGTTTTGGGCGATTGGGTTTCGGAGCAAAAAGGTGACAAGTTCCTCTCGTCCTGTTGTTCTTGCGCGTTATTTTGGGAAGCCATATTGCCACGAAGTGAAGAATTGCAGATGGCAGCTTGCGACGATGCACAGTATCTTTGTCAGGTTTATGAAACCTGGCGTACAAGGCGGTCAGGACTAGCAGAACACAGGGACCCATTTTATTTATGCCCAATTGTAGCTCAAACACCAATCAGAGGTCCAGTATCGATTATTAAGCATTTATACCATCATTTGTTGTATAACCCCCCTCCCCCTCTCCTCTAAGCTCGATCTACTTCTACGATCTATCTATGTAGTTGGCCAGAGGATTCTCTAGCGTGGCAAGAGCCTGTTGGAATGTAGTAAGTTTTGGTGAAGGAACAGACACGAGTATGACACAGACATGTCGGCAGCTAGGCACCAGGTGATGTGTTTAAGAAAGTGATGAAAGTTCTCTGGTTAACTTTGTATACTGATGTACTACCGTAAAAACTCGACAAATTGGCCGCTTAGTACCCGTCACTACTGCGCGCTGGCCCATAAATAAACCAATGACAGGTAGATCACACAACTGTTAAGAACTACTTGGCCACCAAAAGCGACGTTGATAGGCTGGACACTGTCATTTATGGGGCAGCCTCGCCGGCCAATTTGTCGAGACTTTACGGTAGCTCTAGGTATCAGGGGAGAATATTAGGCTGAATAATCACTTTTATTATTTGGCCATCCGCGGTATATGTGTCTATTTAGACTCTCAGAAGTATAAAGCGTGGAAGGGTCATCCAATTAAGGTGGTTGCTATATATATGGACAGTATTTTCTGTTGAATAGTTATAAATAAATTCACAGGCGAAGAAAATTAGCGATATTCTCTCTGGTAATGTCAAGGCTTATACTCATAGAGTCAATGCACATTAATTCTATGCACAGGTATCTAATAAGTTGTAGAAGTGTCTCAGGATATTGAAAAGATGCAGCTCCAAGCCCGGAGGGATCTCGCCAAGTAGATGTTGTCCGAAAATGAGCAAATTGTCACCAGCTCTTCCGCCTCACAACCAAGAGTAGGGCCATCACTCATAAGTAGTATAAAGACCAAGTAGAAGAGAGAGGTTGAAACACGTGCATGTGGTTCCTCTAGCATGACAACCTTTAGATGTTGTTGAACTAATGGGATCATAGACCGGGTTGTGGGATTCTGTATGTTATTTCTCATATTGTTAACACTATCTGTAGTGTGGGGATCCAAGCATTGTATTTAGTGTTGTTATAGAACCCGCAAAAGGTCCCCTGTTCCACCTGGACTGCATGCGAGCAAGTTACGTAAAGCTTTGCAGATTTCCCTTATCGTCCACCTCATATTTATAGTTTTGAATCAAGTCAACAACCAGTGCAAAATAAGCCAGGTTATCTAAACAGCCAGTCAGTAAAAGATTTCTGACTTCACAGTTTTGTTATCCTACCAGCGTTGTCTACGTCCTTTAGTCGAACACAATTGTACCAGCCGTAACTTTTGCTGCCGCCTGTGTCGCGTGAGAGACCACCGAGGGCCGTGTGCGTCAACTGGACCCAAACCTTGGTTAGCAAAGGTTATGTGGGGCATTTCATATGTTTCATGCAAACCTCGTGAATAAGAGTAAGTTCCGGTGTGTCTAATGTGTCAACGTTTGCGGCGTGGGTATAACGTTGGAACTTGATTTTGATGGCTTTGAGTAAAGAAGGCTGTAAGGCCTTCTTGATGCGGTCGCTGTTGAAGATGGACTTCTTCTCCACAGCGTGTTTTATGTACCAGGGATTGAAAGTGATGACCTCTGGTATGTTATCAGGCCAAGTCTCGCCCTCCTTCCAGGTTCTTGCTGGCGAGGTCACTGCCACAAGTATGGTTTTTTCATCTTTGATATTCAGTATTGAGTCGTCATCCAGAACTGGTAGCCCCTGGATCTCGTCCCTCCAATTTATGTTAGGCTCCGGAGAATCTTGGAGCGGGGTGATATAATCTCCGTTGCAGTGGATCTCCTGGTAATAGTAAGTAGGCAAATACGAGCAAAGATTAGATGCGGCATGGATTCTTACTAAATCACTCTTGTCTCTTGTTTGCTTCCACGCATCCGAGCGGTTATCTATATCGACATAGACATATTTTCCGATCGGCTCAAAGTGTGCTTTGCTTAATTATTAGCAATTAAAATGGGTTTGTATCAGATCTAACCCACAGTGTATATTATATGCGGTGGTAATGTCGTCTCTCCCAAACAGTCGGGTCATGTGCTTCATGATTCGATCGTTAGGTTTGTTGCGGTCTTGCACATACGGTGCCAATATCTTGGCGACCAGGCCTGCCTTGGATATGGCATTGTCCATATAGAGCCGGACCGCTGCATTAACCGCATCGTCCTCTAATAATATGTTAGAAAATTGGAAACTTGGGGTGAAGATAGTGTGCTGACTCACTGCAGCTTACGCTGTCGATTACGTAGCGATTCGCTCCGAATACGACTTGCACAAAGGCAAGACAGAGGTAGAACTTAAGCATCATTTCTCTTTTGGATTGATGTGAAAGAAGTCTCGAATTGAGTTCGTTACTTCATAATTCCAACCGGACCTACAGGACAGCAACATTCGTTGATTAAATAGGCCGAGGGTACAGTGGCCTTCAAGCAATTTATTGCGCTGCAGCGCCTCGCTTAGCCACCCAGCCTGTAATTCAAGACTTGAAACTTAAAGAGGAGCAGCCGTAACTCTGCCTACAATCCGAAGTCACGGTGCGATCAAGTACGGTGTAAAGGCTCCTAGAATAGGGAAGGAGCCAGCTGCGTGATCCTTCCCCACGTAAAAATATCACCCAGTTGGTTGTAACTCCTACGGGATTGAGAATACGAGCTGTTGTTGGTCGCGGTTTCTTGGTGTTGTTGGACGTTGGCTCTGACAATGTTGGATGCGGAACGTTGAACCTGCATTCAGGCTACTTAACAACTTGCTGATCTGCCTCAATTCTATTCGTCAGCACAAGGGCTGCCTGCATGGATAATATCCCGCAATGTGGTATGTCGAGCTTCTATTGCGCCAAAAATGCAAGCGCAATATGGCCAGAGTAGCAGAGTGATACAATAGTCCAAGAGACGTTTTTCTTAACCCTCATGGCACTAAACCTGAATCATTATCCGCTATTGAACTAGCAAGTTTTGCGATTACAATCACAGCCCAAAACATCTCATTTGAATATGCTTGTTTCCTCCAAAGACAAGCGGACAGTCATTCATCCGTTAGGGAGTCGTTGGTTTCGTGCCGAATCCTTCTACTGCAATGCGACTTACGGAGACCAATAAAAATTGATCACCGTGAGTGGGAAACCTCGGCAAAGGAGCTGGCTGATGGACCAGGAACCTCCGGCCCCCAAACTCCTGTTGGTTGGTTGTTTCAGCTCAGTCTTTACATGCATCACCTTTCCGCTTTTAGGTTCTCGGTATGAAACCAAGCTTAAAATTAGATTTAAATGTCATTCTTATCGTTTCATATGGTCCTTCGACCGGCGGCTGCTTACTGCGCCGGTGCATTGCATGTGTGGCCAATCCTCTTCAAAACTCAGTGCAGGAGCCCACCTGACCATTTTTACACTTTGCCTTCAGTCTTTCTCGTGTTGGTTCAACATGTTGGCTTAACATGTTGGTCAGAAATCAAGATATTTGAGACATGTGAAACGGACCCCGCGCTTCCATGGCCTGTAAATGGGGCGGTGCAGTAAATCGCGTAGAACAGTGCGAAATCCTCCCAGCTCGAAAGTCAGGAGACTTCTGTCAAGAAACTGATCTAGGAAAATATCAACAACTGGGTAGCGATCGGTTACAATAAGCTCGTACATTCCCATTCAACAAGAACGATCAACCCATATCTCTGAGCTCCTGGAACGCCATCGAATCACTACCAGAACGCAACATGCTTCTTCAGTCGTCTCTCGTCCTTGCTCTTTCGTCTACTCCCCTTTGTTTCGGCCAAGATGATCCCCCCACTGTAACACTCCCTGATGATGGCCTCGCTATTATGGCCATTGTCCCCACAACAACTGGTCAAATCGGCATCAATCCAGTTGATATCCCACCACCTGAAAGTTTGTATGTGATATTCGTCTCACAATCAATTTCCAAGCTCACCATCCTCACAGCTCTGCGACAATTGGAGTTGATTCAGAATATCTCACTGAGATAGTGACAGATCAGTCAACAAGCACAAAGGTGAGCTATCACAGCAGGCATGCCTATGTAGACCTTTGTGACAATTCACCTGACATGACTTAGTGGATTGGCGCTACGAGTGATTTCGGCACTGCAACAATCACTACTACAGACCAAGACGGAACTCCGCAGGAAACAACCATTCCCCAAGGGGTCCGGGTGGTACTCAATGATGCAGGGAAGCTTGAGATTACACTCAGCCAATGGTTCAAAGATCAGTTGGTAGATATTGCATCCAGCCTGCCAAGTATTCCTCTCCAGATGCGTCGAAACTGGGATCCCAGGAAACATCAACATGTCGAGACACGTGCTGTGGACATCAGTTCTCTTACGCAACACATAACTCGATTCGGTTATAGCGTCATCCAACATCCCGCAGCAAGGCTCCAGTTAGGATTAGCTAGTGGGCAGATTGCGTATGCTTCGGGAAATGACGCGGCTGCTCTGGCCGAAAGCGAGCAGATGGTCTCATTTGTGGATGAAGACATTGTAACTAATATTGTTCAAGGAATCGAGGTCGAAGCCGAGCTCGCCCAAGACGCTGATGTCCTAGCTAATCTAGGAACTGGATCAATGGGCGTCCTGGGATCCTTGGCCTTCTTCATCGGCACCGCCACTATCCTAGAAGATTTGTGGAAGCTCAGGGCAGACCCTCAACCACTAATGCCGTTCTACAGGGTCAATGACGATTCTTGTCCCGAAGAACTCGCTTGCGCAGGAACCCGCTGCAAGGGAGATAAAGGCAAATGCACAGCCAAGTGGAAGGGTTGTGTATGCGTAATTTCCGGTCTCAGTGTTGGAGATAGTTTCTATTTTGGCAGCGATTGGGCTGGCGTTGAGGATGAAATTCAGAAATTCGTTGTTGGTAGTGACCCCGATGCTACACAGAGCATCCCACAGCCGTCGTGTACCTCGAGCAGTGGCGAGGACAACAACCTAGCCAACGTGGAATCTGATGTTTGGTCACAGCATGTCTTTTCAAACCCAGTCCATTTCGGCATTTTCTAACATGACGCAGATTGCTGGACCGCTTTTGCGAGGACAACTCAAAACTGTCTGGGACCATCGACGAGACTATGAAAACGTCTGACTTGGGGCTTGACTCATACGAGGGCTGGACGTTCGACTTTACATTGGAGACAACTTCGGATAATGATTGCTCTTCCTATAGTTGTGTCGACGTGTTTGGAAAGTTTACGCAATGTCTGTCAACACACCTCTATTTTTATCACACAAGAGGTCATCGCTAACTTGCAAATAGGCTCCTATGACTCACACACAAAGTACAAAACGGGTACACTGGAGCTTGGCTGTGGTACAGCGAAATACGCCATGCACGGACCTGATGACAAAGACGAAACCCCAGAGGACGAGCCGAAGACAGCCCTTGTAATGCAAAACGACAAATGCTACGGAGCTGACGATTTTGGTGATCATGGTGACATTCAGGAGAGCTCGGTGCGGGGCTATTCTGGATGGGCTTGCGCCGGTACAGCTATTAACGCAGTCAAGGCCGGGAAGGAGGACACCTTCATACATACTAACTCGGTTTTGAACGATGTGCCATACCAGTATAACATATACTGGAAGGACGGGTGCGAACTCGAATCGGGCCAAACCGAGATGTATCCTGCAAATCCTCTGGGTGAGGAGAACCCAGGACACACCATATGTCAAGAGATTCTCATTGACAACTACAAGAGGTGCATCAACGGGGGAGTGGGTGGTAGCAATCAGGCTGGCTGTTTGGTATATGAGTTCAAGGCTGAGAAGGGGAGTGATTGATTTAGGGATGCTCTTTTAAAGCATCACATTTACTATTAATCTCTATATCTCATCTTCAAAGTGACCGAAAAGCCAGACCTGACTTAACAATAATTGAGGCACGTCATGTCATCCCATCAGTGGAGGCCTGTTAGCGTAAGGTCGACCAGCCCGCAGGGTAGGTAGAGGAACGCCCGGTTCTTCCCAATCTAATAAACGAGTGATGGGGTGTGGCTCCCTGCCAGGTTCAGCTCTGTAAGCCGGCCAGCCGCGTGCGCGAATAGCGAACCGAGGCTCAATATTTGCCACGTCCTTCCATGCTTCAGGTCTGCTTGGATTGACAGGTATGTCAACCGTCAAGATCCTCGCTAGCCTCTCGCCAAATGCATATGGGTTTGCGTTGCCCTCTAGCACCCAACTCAGACAGCCTCGCCACGGAGGCTCGGTCGTGTCCAACCAAACGTCTACCGAGATTAAGTTCTCCGCCTGGTCTAGCGCCGCACAGCACTGTCTCCAGCGGGACATGACATTGTGAGCTTCGGGGCTCATTTTCTTGCGTTCCTCCCTGCGGATAGGAAGACGAATGGCAAGCTGAAGTTGCTTCATGTTACTGAGAATAGGGGAAGGGCGATAAACAGCAATCCTATACAATGTCTCAAAGTTATGTATAACGAAAGTGAGATTGTGATAAATGGATGTGCGGCATTCGAAATACCTAAGATTAAGTTCTAGCGACCATTCAATTGGGGCAAGGATGAGACATACAGTTGTGAGCAAGTCAACATGACAGCGAGAAATGTACTCGAATGAGTCTGCTTGGTGGACTGATAGAGCTCCTCACACTTCCAGTGGTTTCCCCAGGGGGAAATAAGGCGTTGAAAGATGAGCGGATCATCGAAACTGCTCATTCCCTGCTTCTCACATTCGTCCATGAGATCATCGGATGCGGAATGGTTCGTCACGCATCTGACTAGCACGTAACGACCACTTTGAAGCATTATGTGTTGAGAAGAACCTGTATCCTGCCACAGCTGTTGAAAGATGGCATTTCGGATCTCTGGGGGGAGATGCATGAGTGCAGAGTCGCTCTGTGGCTGAGGTAATTCAAAAATTGATCAAATCATTAATGAGTTAAAACGCTTGAAGTTCAAAGCTCCACAGGATACGCTTGAAGAATCCTGGCAAGTTGGCTTACCCTGTAGCTCATTTCAACTTCATCAACAAAGCGCCAATAAACTGTAAGGAAGCACAGTTTACACGAGCTTACATAACTGGACCTTGACTTCATAGGAATATGTTCTCGTTATTCCCGAGCCATGGTATTCACCCGATTTGAAGGCGAATCAATAATTTGGGCTTTTGGAAGTGAGAACTAAAACCCTAATCTGACCCAATCAAACAGTCATGAAGTGGGATGAATTAACAGTGAGTACCCTCTCTGCCTGTATATATCTAGATTACCTGTAGTTGAGATGTTCAGTTTCCTCCCAGTATACCCAATATCCCAACGCCGATACCACCTTTAAGTACATTCCCCAAACTAGAAAATTTTCAAGCATCGCCCTCTTTCACAGGCGCCTTCTTTCGGAGATCCTTCCACCCCATCCCCCAAGCAGTTACGAACATGATACACCCCGCAGCCACAGAAAGGTAGAATGCCGAATCCACGCCCTTCGCATAGGCCGCCAGAGCTCCTGGTAGATCCTTCGATGACACAACCTTGGTCACGCCCGTTGCACCAGCGTTGATGATAGTATCAGCATCGAGGTGCGGAAGGCGCGCTGTGAGTTCATCCTTGAGCTTGTTGTTGAAGATAACGTTCGCGATGGATATAAAGACCGCCCCTCCAAATGTCTGAGAAAAGACCAGCACTGCTGTGGCAACCGAGGTGATTTCAGGCGGAGTGTTGGCCTGGATTGCTAAAATAGGGGTCTGCATACCGATGCCTCGGCCAAAACCGATGAGGATCTGGTATCCCGCCCATTTGGCTGTGGATGTATGAGGCGCCAGGGTTGTGAGAAGGCCGCTTGCGATCGCGATAACCACCCCACTGAGGACTCCGAATGGGAGATAAAACCCAACCCTTTGAACTATTTTTGGTTAAAAAGAATGCCAGAAAGCTTCGTTGTGGGTCAAAACTCACTAAGAAGGCCACAGCTTATCGCAGCCACGATCTGGCCGAGAATGCTGGGCAGCAGGTTTACGCCGCTCTGGAAAGGGGTATCCGACTTGACGGACTGGAAGTAGATGGGGAAGTAGTATGATGAGATAAATACCGAGGTGAAGAGGAAAAGCATCGTTAGACATGAAGTCCAGACCTCCCTCTTTCGTACAACTAGGAGAGGGATCATAGCAGCGTCGCCAACGCGGCGTTCCCAGAAAACGAAGATGATGAGAGTCACACCGCCGCCGCAGAAGAGCCCAATAACTGTCGCCGAATCCCATGAGTAGTCAAGACCTCCCCACTGAAGGGCCAGGAGAAACATGACCGTGCAAGGGGCGAAGATGACGAAACCTATTAGATCGAGCTTTGTCCTCAAAGTCGTGAGGATGGGCTCATCCGTATGAACCACACGATCGGGGATATTGACCAGCAGAATTAAGACAGCACACACGGCGCCAATGGGGAGATTGATGTAAAAGCCTAAATGAAAGTTAGCAAATTGGATTATTTTGGCGGTGGACTGGGATACTAACACCATCGCCAAGTTGTGTACTCCGTTAGAGCTCCGCCAACCAAGGGACCGACAACAAGTCCAAGCTGAGAAATTGCCATCAGCACGCCCACTAGAGCAGGCCTCTTTTCTAGCGGCGTCGATGCAGCAATGATAGTGAACGCTCCATTCTGAATACCGGAGGATCCTATTCCAGCAACAGCCCGGCCAATGATCAACATAACAGATGATGTTGCAACTCCACAGATAAGGCATCCAACCTCAAATATAAAGAGGAAGCCCAAGAAGAGCCATTTTGACTTAAAGTAGGTATAAAGCCTAAGGTTTATTAGCTTTAGTCATGACACAACAGTTCTTAGAGTTATACTTACTTTCCGGACAGAGGCTGAAGCGCAGCACTTCCAATTCGTTAGCAACCGATGGGATCTCCCGAACTGTGAACTTACCTGGCGAGATTGTAAGCGCTGCCATACCAGCCTATGTCATCTAACGAATGGAACTGTTCCGTGATACGGGGAATGGCCTGCAGCATAAGTCAGCAACCAGCCCCAAAGCCAAGCCAAGTGAAGTGGAAGCCAAAATACCGTGGTAATAATAGACATGTCCAAAAGCATCAAAAAAGCCGCTACCGTAATGGAAATCATCAAGCTGATCAACTTCCATCCAGAAACATATTCCTCGACATCATCTTTCGGCACCGTGCCCTCTGGGGTAGTTGTGTCGGCATTTTCGTCCTTGTCGTATAGGGTCGGGGAAGAGGACCCAGGGTCCGGCTTTTCGTCGTTCAAAATGGGCTGAGGCTCTACTCGTGGCTTTTCCATGCTTGGGGACCCCATGTTGTTGTAAAGCTAAACGAGGTATGCTGATGGTAGCTTGCAGGTCGAAGGAGCGCGTGATGGGAGGGGACAATTCCTTGAGATGAAGGTACTCCGAGATCTTTTATTAAGAGACCATTGTCGACGTAGGCAGACATGAATACCGGAAATTGCTGAAGTCCATAAGGCTGAACGCCGTGTACCCCGGAATTGGCATTCGCGGTGGTGGTATTGAGAAGCGAAGGTGTGGATCAGCCGGAGTCGGGATGAATCCGAATCCCGCACCGGGATGACGCCACCAATCGTGGCCTGAAAGCCGGAGGGTATGTGTGTCAGCTACACGTCCCCCGGAGGACCGGTGATCATTAAGGCTTCCGGCAATTAGAATTCCAGGGTCCGAAGACATCCATTATCCATGTCATGTCGCCGAGTTTGTGTCTCAGCTACGCGTCCCCTGGAAAACCGGTGATGGTTAGAGCTTCCGACAATTAGAATTCCCAGGGTCCGAAGACATCTGTCATCCATGTCATGTCGCCGAAATCCATGGCATTGGGATCCGGCATGTTGAATGCGGCTTGAGTTGCATCTGCCACATCTATTGGCTGGGGATTGCTCATGCCCTGGCTATTGGGCGTCGGAATCCCCCCTAGATGCCGCGAAATCGCAGGCTCCCAGGATGTCCGAATGTTTCGCATGATTTTGGCCCCTTTGACGTAGAGGGTTTCCTCGCCTTCGTCGGCCTTCAGGTGGTAGATATTGCCCAGCTTAACGAACATGTCAATAGTCTGGTCAAGCAGCACCAGCAAATCCGCGGTGTTCCGGACTAGATCCTTGTCCCATGCCGGATCCTCTGAAGTGGTGAGCCTGTAAAGAGCTACCTGGGTTTGCGATAGCTGAACGTATACTGAAAATGGACACCCGGGCACTTCATTGAGTGGCATGGATAGAAAGTTGTCGTACCAGGCACGCACAGCCTTGAGACAGGAGTACATGCTTTCGATGCGCTGCCGGGCTGGAATACTTTGCATGAAGAGACCAACGGAATGGACTTGCACATCAACAGCAATCATTTGTGCTTGCAACACCACTGTATTTGGTTAGCGTGCAAAAAATAAGAAGAAAAATACGAGTGTTAGAGAGTCCACTGACTATTGGAAAGAAGATTTGGGGACAGAGTCTCGCGTATCTCTTGCAAGTTGGCGAGCATACCCTTCTTGAAGACGTATGTCGGAGTTTGCGACGACTCGCCCATGACGTCTCGCACTAGGAGTTTCTGTGCTTCCTCGGCTACCAACTGATACTTGATGAGAGTCACAAAGACTCCGTCCGAAATGTGCTCTTGGTCTCTTTCTAGGGCTTTCAAACAATCATCCATATGCGGGGTCCAGCGGAGAGTGTCCATTTTGCCAATGAACGAGGTCATGCTATCAATGTTAGCGATGAATCGATCTAGATGAATGCGCAACGTACACAGAAGTCAGGAACCAGAGGGCTAGGACGGCCCTTCGCTCCTCCATAGATCGCAGCCTAGGTGCAGGTGGGCGTCCTCCCCAGACCTTGAAGCAGACGGTAAAGTATTGTTCTTCGATCGGGGCCCTGGTTAAGCTGAGATCGTAGACGACGGCAATGGCAAGCTGTGCGTATGTAATGATGAAAGGTCTCGTGCCAGGTCCTGAGGTCATGGTTGCCCTAGAACTGTTAGGATAGCTCTGTTTGTAAGGGAAGAGCTAACGTACCAAGCTAGGTAGGTGATGAGGCCAAGGAGGATATCCATTGTTCTCTCATGGTTGATAATGACCCTTGTGGCGACGTCCTGGCGCACTCTCTCCTTCATGAGCAGTTGTTGCGGCGCAGACATTGATGTGATGTTCATGATGCATAACCAAAGAAATGGGCGTTCCTCGCGCAAAGAAGCCGCTGTCGTCTCAGGAGAGAATATCATGAAAGGAAAGTTCTTCATCCAGTCCCGGAATTTGCTGAAGTAAATCTCCGCCTCAGCAGGAGTTGGCTCTGGTAATTGGTAGGTTTCATTGATGTCCGGCGGAACCGTGTTCATTGGTATTGATTCCATTGGGTTGGGTTGGTTAAAGGTATGGGGCAGTGAGGAATCGATGTTCTGGCTTGTGGACGACGTCGCCGCAGCTGCTAAAGAGTCCAGACGACTGGTGAGAGTCATCGAGGAGGAGGCGAACGAAGGCGTCGACGCTGACGGGGGAGTTTGGTGATTGTTAGACTGGGTTGCGCGTAGAATCGACACCAGGTCGTCGAGCTTCTCTTCTAGCTGGGCTGTCCTCGAAGCTGTAACCTTCTTTGCGATGCGCTTTCGCGATGTCGTCATCGGCTGGCAACTCTTACCCAGCCGATGACAGCGCTCGCATTCGCCGGTTTCAGGTTTCAGAATGCATTTGCACTTGGCCCGGGAACAGTTGGTACACGACCGGCCATATCCTGCTGGTGTCCCTTCGGCATTGCTTAGATCGGGCGGCGCCATGGCTGCGGATTTGGATCTGCATTCACATGCGACAGAGGGAGTCGGGAAAGCAATCACAACAAGACAGCTTCACGAAGTCCGGTCGCCGGAAACAGACAGAGCAGTGGTTCACTAGGATTAATCAGAAGAGCGGTGTTGAGAAACCCAGGTCAGCGGGCTTGAGCTTCGAATGGTTCAAGGGTGCGATCTGGGTGAGCGGGATTGGGGCTGTAATGTTCTTGGCGGAATGCCGATGCCGATTTGGCGCAGAGGAGCTGTTGATGAAGCGGTATTCGGACTTTGATAATCCCGAACCCCAGCAATATAGCGCGGGTGACGCGCCCGCATTTCATCAAAGAGTGCTAGCTTGAAGGTCGGATGTCATCTGGTTTGGGTCCCAGTTATAATTCACCCCGATGATTTGACAAGTTACGGTGCTTACACCCTGTGTTTTAGGCAGGCATTTCATTTGAACGCCGACCCGGACCCGAGACAACACGAGGTCGCCGCTGAATCGCAGCCGAGCCAGTGCGCGTGTCCGAATGCGAAGTGCATATTCTGACGTGCGCCGTAGCGCGTCATAAAATAGCGTGTATAAAGTCTCCTATTCCCACGAAAGGGTCGGTAAGCATGCATTGAAGTCTTCACGATGACGTTTCTGGCACCCAGCTTCGCCCGCAATTGGTAGAAGAACCCAGTCGATCCCAAGTGACGCTTGGAATGCCTACGGGAATAATAGAGGCGAAAATCGGCCAAGCCTACTACGTAGTAGCTCGCCCAACATTCCCATTGGCGATAGTTTAGAGGTCTCATAAACTTGCACAATGATTTACGTCTGACCATGGGTCCCTGGGTGAGATAGATCCCTTGGGAAGATCCGAGCCTCGAACTCCGGTGCGGATCTGATAAGATCCAGGCCAGGAGTGGCTTGATGCTAAAAAGGGAATAGAACGGACGATGACTAAGGTACAGCTTCATCTGCCCTTGTTGGCCAGAACAGGAGGCACAACGTGTCTTGATTGGCCAGAAATGATTGGCAGAATGGGGCCAACCAATGCCGCTGCTTCCCGCTTGTTCCAACTTGGAATTCATGCCACCAGGACGCTCCTCAATCCGAAGCCCTCCACCATCACCGACCACTCGAACCAACTGCCATCCCAATCTCAATACCACCAGCCATGGCTGCCCCGAGCGTCATGGCAACAGAGCTGCTGCCGCGGTTCCTCCTCCCGCGCCTAAGCTGGGGCGCTCCGATCTCCGTGTCACGGGCGGCGCGGCCCTTCGCCTCCGTCCAGCCGGGCAACCAACGCCGAGCCTTTTCGGCCCTCCAGGCTGGTCCAGCGGCCCGGCGATGTTCTCCCCGTATCGAGAGCCCGATACTTCGACGAGCTTTGCATGCGACGGCCTTGAGGCAGCGGGATCATCATTTTGATACACTCAAGTTCGTCAAGCGGCTAGAGAGCGAGGGGTTCACCGAGGTACAGTCGGCAGCTATGATGAAGGTGCTCAACGACGTCATCGAGGAAAGGTAAGGCATTCCTGGGTATCAAGCGCCGCAGCCAATTATTCTAACACATCCAAGCATTCAGAATCTCACTCGAACCATGGTCCTCCGCGAAGACGCCGCCAAGGCCACCTACACGCAGAAGGTCGACTTTGCCAAGCTTCGCTCCGAGCTCCTCTCAGCCGACAGCTCCGAATCGACCACGACGCGAACGGCGCACGAGCGGCTGACCAACGACATCGCCAAGCTGAGCAGCCGGCTGCGCGACGAGATCAGCCGGACACAGGCCAGCGTGCGGCTGGACCTGAACCTCGAGAAGGGCCGCATCCGCGAGGAGGCCGTCGGCCAGGAGCTCAAGATCAAAGAGACGGAGACCAAGATTGAGCAGGAGGTGGCAGCACTGCGCGAGAAGCTGGAGCAGGTCAAGTTCCAGACGCTGCAGTGGCTGATGGGTGTGTGCACCGGTTTCGCAGCGCTGATGCTGGGTGCCTGGAGACTTCTTATGTGAGTGGGTTGGTTGGAAAGGTTGAATTGGGGGACTCAACGAGAGGCGAGGAATATAAAAGCTACCGGCCACAGCATGGCCCTTGGATACTGTGGGTTATCGTGGAGTGTGTGCTGGACAGTGCCAGTCGGTCACCTGAACCGCAGTAGATCTTCTAGAGTTATGAATATCCGAAAAGCAATTTTCTACCTTAAGTCATTTGTAACTCGATAAGCTGGCCGAGACATGTGCCAATCACCAGATGCATTGGCATTAAGCTCAGCAGTTCACTGGGTATCAGATTGCCGTCCGTGGTAGGATGTGCGGGAACCCCCACCGCGAATCATATCCTCTTGATTGCCACCTCGACTTGACCAGCGCTATCAAAAAGTGCAAAAAGTGCAACAAGAGAGAACTTGCTTTCTTCCACACCGTCCCCTTGCAACAGCCAAACAGACACCGATACAACAGCCCCGGCTACTGCCAGGCCACTCGGCGACAACACCGCGGAGCAGGCGCCGACAACTCCACCCTACCCCCGCCCCCCACAACCATCGCAACCCCACCATCATCGCGCGCGGCAGTTCAGGGCAGTGACGACAAGGCGACTTGCGTTTCCTCGTTGTCCCGAGACTCTGCGGTTGGCGGGAGGCTATCACAAGTGCCCTCTTTTTCTTGAATAGGGCTGGTTTGGCAGTGTGGCGCAATTGGGCGTTGGCTCCTCGTCCGGAAGCTCCACCCCCAATCTATATAGACTCGTCCTGCCCGTCCCCGGTCCAACCCCGCGATCGATATCGGCCACTGCGGTATCAACCTCAAAATGACTGTCAAGACAAAGGTCTTGCTGCTGGGAGGGATCAACCAGTGAGTTACTTCTCCGGAAACAACGTGCCATAGCTTCTATAAACCGTCATCTCCCTTCAATGGTCCAAGTTCTGTCCTTCAAGCTAACCACCAGCTCAGCGCCCACAACACCTGGGCCTCCCTATCCTCCATTGCACAAATCCTCACGCCCCGGGCCACCAACCGCGAGGCATTCATTGCCGAGGCCAAGTCGGGTGCCTTCGATGGTGTTACTGCCGCCTACCGCACCTTTGCCTCTGTCAGCATCACAGGCCGTATCGACGCCGAGCTACTCGGTGCCCTGCCCAAGTCCCTCAAGTTCATCTGTCACAATGGTGAGCCATCATTGACCGCTACAAGCTTGAAATTGCGGAGAAGGCGCAGCGTGCTGATATGTACTCGTAAGGCGCCGGATACGACCAAATTGACGTGACCGCCTGCACCGCGCAATCAATCCGCATATCCAACACCCCCAACGCCGTTGACGACGCCACAGCCGATTTGACCATATGGCTTCTCATCGGCGCCCTGCGCAACTTATCTACCGGAATCGCATCCCTGCGTCGCGGCTCGTGGCGCGGCAACCCCACCCCGCGCCTCGGCCACGATCCTCAAGGCAAGGTGCTCGGAATTCTCGGCATGGGCGGTATCGGGCGTAATGTCGCACGCAAGGCCCGCGCGTTTGGCATGTCCGTCCGGTATCATAATCGCTCGCAGCTAAGCCCGGAGTTGGAGGACGGTGCCAAGTATGTGGACTTTGAGACTCTGCTCAAGGAGAGTGATGTGTTGAGCTTAAACCTCCCCCTGAACGTGAGTGGACAAGGCCAATTTTGGTTGTCAACCGCTTACAACTAACACCGAATATACAGCCCAAAACTCGGCACACAATCTCCACAACCCAATTCGCCCTCATGAAGCCTGGCATTGTCATCGTGAACACCGCCCGCGGCGCCGTCATGGACGAAGCAGCCCTGGTAAAGGCCCTCGAAGCCGGCCAGGTTGCCAGCGTTGGCTTGGATGTATACGAGAACGAGCCTCAAATTCACCCGGGACTTATCGACAACGAGAACGTACTCTTGGTCCCCCACATGGGCACTTGGACCGTCGAGACGGAGACCAAGATGGAAGAGCTAGCCATCGGCAACGTCCGTCTGGCTGCGGAAGAGGGGAGACTGAAGAGCATTGTTCCGGAGCAGAAGGATTGGGAATAAGGACCTGGCATACAGGGCTTACACAGCGTTGGCTGAATATGGGTTAGAGGGGCGTAACGAGCGATGGCAAGAGGTTGAGGCTATTAAGAGGAGCTGATAGACACCCTTTTCTTTCGGGCGATATGAATACAGAGAAAGACTTTACTTGGATTGGGCTTGCGGCAACATCACTCATATTATCCAATAAAAGGACATTGTTAGAGAGAAATTCTTGTAATTGAACGTCTACTCTATCCTTGGCCGCGGTTGACGGACCTTTATCGAGGTTGAACCCCATTCCTCTATGTGAGGGGGTCGTATTTTTGGATTCTAATGCATCCAGTCATCCATTCCATCATCCATTTCATGCCTCGAAGGGGGAATCATGATTAGCAGAAAAGCCAACGCCATTTTGTTGAAAAAGCAAGATTTTGTGACCCCTTCCTGCACCTTGCGAAGAAATGCCCTCGACTTGGGAGAAGCAAATCAAAAAAAAGAGCAAACAAAAACAAAGGAAACTTCCTTAAAAAACCGCAGGTGATCTGGTAACTCTCCCAGCCCAGATGCCATGCAAGCTCATGCTGTTGAAACCAGAATTTTGCCAGTTGCCGTGTCCAGATAAGTGGGAAAGTTCGTTACACGTAGGAGTCCAGTTGAAGGATCCTTGGGTATGATTACATGGGTACGCTTAGTAGCGGTAGCTGTAGAGGCTGTCAGCATGGTGGTCTAATCACATCAGGCAGAATGGGAAGAACGTACATCTCGGCCTTGAAGGGGCCCTCGACGGGAAGGCCAAGGTACTCAGCCTGGACGTTGGTGAGGGTGCTGAGCTCAGCCTGGCAGTGGGCAAGGTGGAGACGGGCGACCTCCTCATCGAGGATCTTGGGGAGGACGGTGACGCCAACCTCGAGCTTGCCGGTCTTGGCGAACTCAACGTACTTCTTGCCCCAGGCAGCGTCGCTGGCCTTGAAGAGCATGATCTGGGCCAGGACCTGGTTGGTGAAAGAGCAGGACATGACGAAGGAGGAGTGGCCAGTGGCACAGCCAAGGTTGACCAGGCGACCCTCGGCGAGGAGGATGATGTGGCGACCGCTGGGCATGAGGAAGCGGTCAACCTGGGGCTTGATGTTCTGGACGGAAGAGGCGTTGGCCTTGAGCCAGGCAACGTCAATCTCAATATCGAAGTGACCGATGTCTGTGTAGCGCCGTTAGGATTGCGCGTCAAAGCGGAGGACAACGGGAAAACTTACTGCAGACGATGGCATCGTTGGGCATGGCCTCGAAGTGCTCGCCAGTGAGGATATCACGGCAGCCAGTGGTGGTAACGAAGAGTTGGCCGATCTTGGCAGCCTTCTCCATGGTGGTGACCTGGAAGCCGGCCATGGCAGCCTGGAGGGCGTTGATGGGGTCGACCTCAGTGACGAGGACGCGGGCACCCATGGTGCTCAGGGCCATGGCGCAGCCCTTGCCGACATCACCGAAACCGGCAACAACAGCGACCTTACCGGCAACCATGACGTCGGTAGCACGCTTGATTCCGTCGATGAGGGACTCGCGGCAGCCGTAGAGGTTGTCGAACTTGGACTTGGTGACGGAGTCGTTGACGTTGATGGCGGGGACGAGGAGCTTGCCCTCCTTGAGCATGCGGTAAAGGTGGTGGACACCAGTGGTGGTCTCCTCAGAGACACCGTAGCAGTCCTTGAGCATCTCAGGGTACTTGGTGTGGACGAGGGTGGTCAGGTCACCACCGTCATCGAGGATGAGGTTGAGCTTTCCGTCATCCTTGAAGGCGATGAGCTGCTGCTCGAGGCACCAGTTGTACTCCTCCTCGGTCTCACCCTTCCAGGCGAAGACGGGGACACCGGCGGCGGCAATGGCAGCGGCGGCGTGGTCCTGGGTGCTGAAGATGTTGCAGCTGGACCAGGTGACCTCGGCACCGAGAGCGACGAGGGTCTCGATGAGGACAGCGGTCTGGATGGTCATGTGAAGGCAGCCAGCAATGCGGGCACCGGCGAGGGGCTGGTCGGTCGCGTACTTGGCACGGGTGGCCATGAGACCGGGCATCTCATTCTCGGCGAGCTCGATCTCCTTGCGGCCAAAGGCAGCGAGGGAGAGGTCGGCGACCTTGAACTTGTGGGCGGGAGCAGACATGATTGCGGTGTGGGAGTGGGAGGAGGATGGGATGGATGGAGAGGAAGAATGGAGGAAGAGAGAGAAAAGGAAGAAGGAATTGGGAGGAGGAGGAGAAGTTAAAAAAGCAGACGAGGTTGAGGAGGAGGAGCAAGATAAGATGGGAGTGGGGCCTTTTCCGGTTGCTGAGAGGCAGAGGCGAGTGAAGAAGTTGCCTGAGGAGGGGGGGAGGGGCAGTTTAGGAGGGGTTGGTGGGTTCCTTGCTAGTGTTTGGTGG
>JAANBB010000470.1:0-29715 GCA_014621425.1 Cylindrodendrum hubeiense | reverse complement strand
ATGCAACGGGTGCCTGCGACAGATACCGCAGGTCGCTCACCTGAGTCTCAATCTGCTCCATGGTGCCAAATGGACCATCCGCTTCGGGCGCGTGTGCGGGTGCGTGTGCGAGATGGCCGGCATCATAAGGCATCACAGGGTCAGCCACAGGCCGGCGCTGCGAAGGGAGCCAGGTGCCAGAGGCGTGCCGATACGGGCCAGCCACGTGACCGGTGCCCGCACCGCCCGCGATGCCAATGCCCCCCGGGATGCCACCTGGTTCCGCCGTACCCACAGCGCCCTGCAACGCTGAGCCTGGCAGCCCGCCAGCGCCAGGTCCAGCGCCAACTCCACCAACTCCCCCTAGCGCTCCCAGCGGGATGCGTCCGCCGGGTCCAGTTCCAAAGCCAGCTGCACCCGCGCCACCAAAGACAGGATAATAGCCCGCCAGCGCGGCCGCCGTTTGTGCTTCGTCTGCCTACCTGCCGGCCGAGGTGCTGCACCGCGAAACGTTAACCTCTTGGGCCGAGCTGGGATGCGGCAGCGGGAGCCCAGAGCAAGGACTGGGTTAGTCCGGGGGTTCCGTTTCCCTGGTGTGGGCGTTCCGTGGTTGCGTGTGTGCCGCGAGCCGTTTTGCCTTGAGCCGCTGCGTGTGCCTTCAGGCGCGGTTTGCTGGGCTTCTCTCCACCCTGCTTCGCATCTGCCGGCGAATGAGTGCGCAACCAACAATAACCACGACCAGGTCACTGGCTAGAGCCGAGTGATGCCGCCGGCGGGTATGCGGCCAGATGCGGCAGATGGGCCAAGGATGAGATGCGTTCCGCGATGGCGATGGTGATGCCGATTGACGTCTTGTTCGATACGCCTCTGGTGGTCGTTGCTGGGGGAGGTGAAAAGTGATAGGTTCGGGTCCGCCAACTCGGCCCTTTTGCGCGCTTTCTTCCAGGTACACCCGTCGTCGTTGGCCGTCGTTGGCCGTTGTTGGTCGTCTTCCGAACAGTCCAGATTTGGATCTTCCCCAACCTTCAGCGGGCGTATGCGGTACAGGAGCGGTTAGGTCAGGCAACGTAGTAGATCTGTCAAAGGCGGAATCCCCGGATTGTGTTCGGGCGAGGTTACTCGTCCAGACCGGTCTTGGGTGTCACTTCCCTCTCGCGCACGTTCCGTACCGTACGGTTTATTTTGCAAGCCCGCACATGTGCGGAATCCGGAGCGATGGATATAGGGCCTGGATAGGTATAGGTATGTGTATGGGTATGGGTATGGGGGGGGGGACACGTACTGGGGGGCGCGGCGTGGGATGGAGACGGGCTTTAACTTAAACAACCCGAGAAAACCTGTGCCGTCGATGAGAAACCTAGCTCTCCCTCTGTGTGTCTCGCGGCTTCGTCGCCCTCGAACCAGAGACACTCTCATCTCCTTCCCCAGCACATGTCTCCTCTGCCCCCGACCAGCTGGGGGTAATCGCCGGGAGTCGACGCCCACATCGCTCCCGTTGCCTCAAGCAAGGAAGCGCCGTTGGTTCTCGGGTCTTGATGCCATCCACCATGATGTCAACCGGGTGCGATAGCCTCATCCGGGACCCGCGGAACCGCACCCTACGCGTGGGTTCCCAGGTGGTCCCCGTGGCCTAGAAGAGGGCCTGATTACCGAGCTAGGGGCTTTTGCTCCTGCCTGTATTTCCTGCCGTCTCGCGTCGCGACGCCGAGTCCATGAGTCTAGTTTGCCGTTGCGTGGAAGATGCCGACGCTTCTACTCAATACCCACATCGCGGCGGTAGGTCCACCCATCGTCGGCCGGGGTGTCCAAGAACCGCTCCGCGCGCCGTGCATGCGTCAGCTGGGATGAGTCCAACTCCCAGGATCCATCTCCGATGGCACTCCAGATCTGGACTGAAGCTTCGATGCCTAGGTAGGCTTGCCGGAAACTCAGCTGCCACTACTCACTACCCTCGTGTCATGAATCCTGCCAGCGCGCTCACAGCTCATCTACTACGCAGTAGCATCCATCTCCGGGACGGCCGGTGGGGTAATGGCCCTGCCAACCGCAAACTACAGGGCGCGGGTTTAGACGAGTTTCTCCTTCGGGACGCCAGCTCGCTCCATGCCGCGATTCCATTGGCCTGTTCGTCTCGTCGGCTCCGGGTAGCGTTCAGCGTCCCCGTCGACATATCCACTTGCGCCCTCCAGCAGCCCTGGCTCCCATGCAGCATCATGAATCAACCGTGCCTTCAACTGCACATGTTTTCTTTTGCTCTGTGACTCGTTTCTTTTGTCGCACGTCAACCACGACGCGGAGGCGGAGCATGGTGTTCGACAACCCCCCTGCTGGTGCCACGAGGCCAATGCCCATCCTCTCCATCCGCTTGGTAACCAAGCAACTTGACAGCGCTCAAGTTATAATGAGGTCGGCATTTGCTCTGCCCGTGTTCCACTATCCTAATCCCCGAGGAACTTTGCTTCACATTCACCTTATGCCCGTCTCCCCGGCTCCGTCACCTCGGCGCCTCGCATCACAGTCAACACCACCCCGGAGCCAATGACCTACTGCTGTTTCCTGTCCCTCCCCGGCCCTCCGAAACACTTCGCGAGACTACTTCCCAAAATCCCCTTGTCGTCCGTTGAAACACGTAGATCCCACCCCACCAATTTACCGCCCCATTTACTCAGATGACGTTTGCGCCGTCTCGCTTGCGGCAAAATGGTGCGAGTTCCACAGCCTTCTTCAAAAGGTCAGGGGCGCACTCGCAAGGCTGAACATGCCGTCCCTCTTGGCGGCAATCTCGACAACGAGGCGCGCCCTTTCGTTGCTTTTGCTCGACACTTACACTTTCCCCAAAAGGTCTCGTTGCGAAACACACCACCGCCGTTTAACGGCGGTCGGCCGTGTCTAGCGTCCCTCGTGTCTGACAGCTGGGAAAGCTAAAGAATCGCACGCGCCTCAGAGGCGTCAAGGCTTGTCTCCAATCCCAGGGTCCTGGGCCGGGACTGGTGCTCTTAAACGGATGCGAAGTGAAAAAAGCCAAAAGAGGGCCAAGTGGGACAGGCTATTGTCGCGAGGTCACCGTAGCCCGATGATTGCGGTAGGTGGAGGGCATTCGTCAGCTCCAAGTCAGCGGCCATCGCAAATCTCCCTCTGCATGCTGCACGCCGACCCAACCGCTGACAAGATTGCAGTGCCGTAGTGCACTTCGCTTAGGTTACCCAGAGTTGAGCCTGCAGAATCATCATATCTCATCTCCCCCGCGCGTCAGGGTGGGTTATTTATCGCGAGATTCTTGATTGATCGACAATCAACTTCCTTAACTCATCCACATGCCGCTCGCCAAGTTCCTTAGTGCCGTTGCGGCTGGAGTCTATTCTTGACAGGTAACGCAGGCGGGCTTACCGGGAATTCACACACGTGCTCGATGCTTTGATTTATCGAGTTGGGCGCGACAGCCGGTTCAACTGGATGTCGCTCGCCTCTTCTTCTCGACATCCATGACCGAAATCAATCATGCGCCGCAACCCTACCATCCTGGCATTACTTGTTCAAATCGTACCTGACCTGGCCAATTCGGCATCACAAAAATCAATAAACAGCAATGAGCAGTGATTACACACTCCACTTTATATCCTGGGCTCTATTACCACAGTCTTGCTGTGCTCTATGAAATATTTACGCCGGAACGTCGGTCTATCTTGCAGTCCACCACCAACGTGGTTTATCAACACAACGTATCAACTCCGTCATCTTGCCTTGTTAATCTAGGTCTAGATGCTCCAGTGCCTCGGCCACGAAGGTCGCATCCCGGTCCGGCTCCACCCCCGCCGAATCCTTCCCGGCCGGGGCCCCGCTCTCCTCCGCGGCCCACTCACCATCTCCAACGTCACTCGTCTCGCCAGTCTCGCTCGGCTCACTTTCCGTCTCAGGTGGTGTTTGCAATCCGCTCATTTGCATGCCATAGCTCATATTACGCTTGAGCATACACATCTCGACCGTGATGCCCGGCCCGAACGCGCAACCGACAATATACTCGCGGACCCGACCGTCAGGTGCCAGAGCATCCATTTCCTTCGAACGTAGGCGGTCCATGACGCTGTATATCGTGGCTGAGCTGGAGTTTCCGTGGTTCATGTACGTGTCGTAGCTGGCTCGCATGTGTTCTGCGGAAATGTCCATGGCTCGCTCGGCGCCCGTGAGAATAGTCGCACCGCCTGGATGCATGGCCCAGTCGAAGTCGGCAGCCTTTTGATAGTTGGGAGGGAGACTTGGGAGTGAGGCCTTCAGGTCACTGAAGGCAGGGGCCACAGAAGCTCCAGTGAGCTTTGGGACTCGTGGAGAGAGCACCACCTTCCAGCCTGCGCAGTGTCAGTCTCATATTTTCATGCGCGTATTGCCGCGGTCACTCACCAAGCGGATCAACATCGAATCCCAGGTCATCCTCCGTGTCAGGTATTACCCTGTGGTCCCATCCGAGCAGTTCATAAATGGGCTCTGCAGGCTCTCCGATCCCATTGCTCAGCACGACCGCACTTGCGCAGTCCGAGAATAGACAAGCGCCTATCCTTGTTTCCTGAAGCTCGTTGATGCTATCTAGTTCACTCCGCACCATAATGGTACTGACTTCGAGGGCCACACACAGTACTCGAGCGGGCTGACCTCTCGCCCTGTGTCCCAGAGCAAGGTTCGCGCCTGTCCTTAGAGCCGCCAAACCGCCACTACAGCCAACTCCGTGCAGCAACACCTTCTCGACCTGATGGGTGATGCCGAGGCCTTTTGCCACATAGTGGTCGAAGCCCGGGTTTGCGCTATCCGTACAAGTTGTAGAGACGATGTGGGTGATGTGACGAAGATCGATTTTGGCCTCGGTAATGGCCTTGCGAGCTGCCTGGACAGCCAGAGGAACGCCGTCGTTGAGAAACATACGGTGGATTTCGGCTATTGAGGGCGCATTTTTCTGGTTCACGAGAGGGTGATCGGGTGTGCCAACGGAGGAGCGGAAGTCAATACCAGTGAACTGGTTAATGGTAAGGACCTTTTTCATGCTGGGTGACACGTCAATGGCTGATCAGCACTATGGTCATAACCGGACGGTCAAGAACGCTCACGCTGGTGTTTCTGGGTAGAACCTCTCGCTGAGGGTATTGACTGAGCTCGCATCGAGGGAGTAGGGCGGGTATTCGGCACCAAGTCCGATGATGGACAGACCCAGCTCCCCAAATGTGCTGGGAGCAGTCATGATGTTTAGGGTTTTATTTTTCGTGGAGAGCGCTCAATGGCTCGAATGAGGCGAGGTCGTCGATATCGGCCAAGTCAAGGCTGACAGAAGCAGGACGGATGGAATTGAAGGTGTCCAAGTGATTGGGAGACGTTTCTCGTGTGCGTTCTTGAGTGGGATTCAATGGGCGCGTCCCTGTGTGTCAATGTCCGGCGACGTGCAGCTCGAGGGGTCAATCGATGACGCCGTCTTGACAACAGGTGTGAAAGTTAAGCCAACCAGGACGATGGAGCTTGCCGGGGCAGATGAGGAAATGCGGTCTCCCTGCAGTCGGTTCAAGGGGTGGAATACGACAAAGAAATACTTGGAACAACTCCCGAGTATGATTGATGGAAGAAGTTGTGCACGCGTGCGATAAAAGTAAGAGATACTGGCTGGACGGAGAAGGCGCGCCATGTCTCATCATCGCGGGGTTGGAGGATTTGAGCCACCAAACAAAGCTAAGCTACGCCTAACCATTGGCGGCCGCTCGCTGGGGTTCTGCTTTCAACGTGTCTAGACTCCATGTCTCATCGCCCTTTGAGGCACAGCGGCACCAGGATGTAACGAGTCCCGGGTGTTGGCGATCCGAGGAGACATGGATGCGCAGGCTAGACGCACAGACTAGACGGTGCAAGTTAGAGGAGCACAGCCCAGTGTAGCACAGCCTGGTCTGGTACAGCGCCTGGTCTCGTACAGCCAGCACCTGGTCTGGCCCGGCATGCGGAGCAACTCGGTCGATGCAAAACTTTACAGCGCCTGATGACGCCTCGTATCGCGTTTCGATCCGGGCCTAGGCTGCGTCGCATCGGCATGGTGATTCTGTGAAACGGTTCCTGGCGATTGTGCGACACGCGTAAAGACATGGCCAGTCAGAGCGCGGGCGATTCAAAGTACGAACGCGTTAGTGGACGAGCACTGAGGAGAGGGTGTCCAGCCTCGAGATCACTGTTGGTACTTGCGATTGGGCCACTGGGCCACTGGGCTATTCACTGGGCCATTCACTGGGCCGCCACTGGAACACCTGGGACCTTATCTCACTGCAACTGCCGGTTCAGGACCTGGGGCAGGTCGGGCTAACCCCGAACTGGGGTGACGGTGCGTGCGCCATGCTGACGCTGAGGGGGAATCAATCGATGCGTTGAGGTGTGATGGATCAACCAGAAAACGATTCACCAGGCCATCGTAGACATGCACATGGGAATGCGTGGCATCTGGGCCGTATTCGGATCCGACGGCCCACACCTGCAACCGGTGCGACTCCCCAACTTCCCATCTACGACGTCATCCCGCGTATTAATCCAGGGACAAACATTCAATCCCTCCGATGGCACAAACCATTACCCCGTCGGGTTAATTCATAGAGCCGGAGCCTTGTCCTAAGGCTAGTGGGACGATGGCTAGGTGCAGGTCTAGCGGTTCAATCCGCCTGAGGTGCAATATTCGCTTTGAGCCGCCTCCAACTCAGCCAACCTCGATATGGACAACACAAATTGGCCTGTGGCAACCCCATCGCAGTCTCGTCATAGCCTCATTCACAATTATTTATCAACATCTATGTGAGTGAATGGGAAGGCTTCATTCTCCCGTCTCAGTTCCAGTAATAGAATAAGCACGTATCCTAATATGTAAACCCACCGCTAAATGCAATGCCCCAACCTCTCTCTCATCTTACATTTTCACACCGCACCGTCGTCAACACCACCAAATTCCACCATCCTCACCTCACCCTCACACTTCACACCTCACACCTCACCAAACTCATCTCAAAATGCCCCTCTCTCTCTCTACAACTCCCTTCCTCCTCCACATCCTCATCGAAACTCCCGCCGCCATCACATTCATCCTCCGCCCCTCCTCCCACGTCTCGCCGCTTCCTCCATCCGCCGGCCTCATCATCCAATCGCTCGGCGGTCTCCTCCTCGCCTCCAACCTCATCGCCCTCATCTTCGTCCGTCGCCCCCTTGACGGCATCGCCCGCCAAGTCGCTCTCGCCCTGGCCTTCTGGCACTTGTGGCCCTGTTATCGCGCCGTCGTCCGCCTAAATCACCGCGCTGACGGTGAGATTGGGAGGGGGGAAGCAGCTGGGACAGGAAAAACACTGGGTGGACCAGCGGTACATTTAGCTATTCACTCAATACTGCTCGTCATGTTCTTGTGCACGTGGCTGCATGGGGATGTCCAATAGTCCCGATTACGTCTATTTCACAGTACAATCTGGTACAAATATCTAGTTTCTGAATAGTCGGAGACCCGCCTCCTCCGCATCCACCTCCATGTCATCGTCGCTGTCATCCTCATTCAGCTCCATCTTGCGTCCAAACAAGGTGCCAAAGAATCGATCAATGGCCTCCTGCTCCCACGCCCGCCGATCCTCAGGGGCCATGAAGTTCTGCAGCTTCTCGTGCACCGTGAAGCGCATCTTGCGACCCTTGCTGGCTTTGCGGTCGACATTTTTGCGCATCTTGGCCTCCTTGTTGGCCATCATCATCACCGTCGGCACGGCACCTGCCTGTGCGGACGCGCTCTCCACGGTTCGCTGGTCCACAAGCTCCTTGAGAAGGAGCTGGTAAAAGTCGGCGTCGTCGTAAATGTCTTTGTCTTCTGCGATGCCCTTGGCAGCTTGCGCGGGGGCGCATGATCGCGGGACGCGAGATCGCTTTGCCAGGCGGTTCTCCGGGTTGGCGAGCTGCTCCTGGAGGGTGCTGATGAGCGTCTTGTTCCTTGAACCCAGGGCGCCCGGTGCCGTAACGTTGACGGTCTGGACCTTGCGAGCCCACTTCTCCAGTCGATCTTCTCTGAACTTGATTGAGCGCTTTTCCTCGTGTTGCATCTGGTTCCAGATATCCTGAGTAGCCATTGACACTTCAAGCTCGCGTTTCCGCTTGTCACCGGCCTGAGACGACGATCCAAAGTTGTCCTTCAGGCTGCTGATGGTGTTGAGGAGCTTAATGGCAGCCTCCTCTGCAGCCTCATAAGGCTCAGACTCGGGCTCAGGGCTGTCGTCGAGGGTATCAAAGGTGTTTGCAGCAATGAGCGCCTTCTGTAGACGAATTCGAAGGTTGAGGAGTCCATCATAGAGCTTCCTCTGTTGCTGAATCGCAAGACCCTTTTCGACATCGGCTCGGTTCGACAAGGCCGCAAGGACTGGCTTTGCGGTTTGATCCTTCTTCTTGCCGCCCTCGTCGCTTTCCGACTCATCGTCATCCTCCTCTTCCTCATCATCTTCATCTTCATCATTCTCGTCGCGGTCCTCATCAGAGTCCTCATCCGAGTCGCCGCCATTAACAAGAGCATCCAGGCCATCGTCCATGTCATCGTCCTCATCGGACTCGTCGTCGTCGTCGTCCTCGGCCAGTTCGACTCCGCTCATGTCATCATCATCCACCTCGGCACCGCCCTCACCCGCCTCGTCAGAGGATGACATGTAGTCTGCGGCAGTAGCCCTACTTTTCGACTTCAGGGGCTTCTTAGGCTTCGAGCTACCTCGAAAGGTAAAATCTTTCAACCGCTCATCGTCACTCTCACCCAGGGCGTTGTCGCTAGAAATCTCCGAGTCGCTCGCCTCTGCGGTATCGAGCTCCAGGTTGGCCTTCTCGGGGTCGTCGTACTCATCTTCGTCGCCCGATTCCTCATCGCCTTCGTCTTCATCGGCCTCTTCGTCGTCGCTCTCTTGGTCCAGAGCCTTTCTTGTAACGCGGG
The DNA here is from genome assembly GCA_014621425.1 of Cylindrodendrum hubeiense. Taxonomy (NCBI): domain Eukaryota; kingdom Fungi; phylum Ascomycota; class Sordariomycetes; order Hypocreales; family Nectriaceae; genus Cylindrodendrum; species Cylindrodendrum hubeiense. The sequence goes on along the minus strand of JAANBB010000470.1, from coordinate 20,792 downwards.
CTCCACGATACTGGGGGCCGAGGGATACACCCTCCTTCTCCCTCAGCTGGCTTTTCCCCACGGAAACGTAATGCTCTGTGCCCGCATTCTCATCGTCGCTGGCTTCGCTTCCACTGCCCTGCTCGCTCGCCTCGACGTTTGCTTCAGGGTCGTAGTCTATACACCGAATTGATTAGGAATGGCCATAGCCTACGGGGTGGACAAGTATAAAATACCCTTTGAAATGTGCTCGTCAAGTTCTTCGAACTGCTTCGCGCGACTCTTTGATTTCGCCATTGTTGCGGTCGTTGCTTGTTGCAAACTCGCACCACTCAAGAGCCCCCACGTTGGAAATTTTCTGGATTCGGTCCGTCAACTTTTAGGCGGTGGCGCATGGCAGAATGTGGCAGCTCAGTGAGGTGGCACAGGCATTAGTGAGCCTCAGCGCTTCAGGCGGTCCGCTGGCTCCAGCTCAGGCTCCCCACAAGGAACGTCACAAACCCAAGTAACAGGTTCGCCTGTGCCAAACGAGCACGATTGGATTCGCTTCTCGATGCTGTAGAGTTAGGTGATTTTTATTTCCTAATCATCTCACTTTTATACCTTGAAAGAGTGAGATATAATCTCTCATCGCGCATTCGTAGTCCTGCATCGGCTGCAACGCAGTGCTCCCTACGATGCGCTCAACTTCGGCCCGCCTCTTCCAGGCCCTCCGGGCTCTTCAACATGAGAATCCGCTGGTCAGAACTCACTCTTTCTCTCAAGTTTGTCTCTTGTGGCTGACAATCCTCAGGGCCTTCCTCGTTCAGGGACGCCTCCCAGCTGGCCCCGACGCATCCAGAGGCGCAAGATCACAGGCGTTGAGAAGATTATCGCCGTGTCGTCAGCAAAAGGAGGTGTAGGAAAAAGCACAGTAGCGGGTAATGGTCAATTCCATTCATACGTGTGACTGCACTAACAAGAAGCAGCCAACTTATCTCTTGCATTTGCCCGACTCGGCTATCGCACGGGTATCCTAGACACTGACATCTTCGGTCCATCCATCCCCACCCTATTCGACCTGTCAGGGGAACCTAGATTATCTACCAGTAAGTCGTATTGGGACATGCTTTCGCGTCACCATGTTGATATTATATAGACAACCAGTTGGTTCCGTTGACAAACTATGGAGTTAAAACAATGTCGATGGGGTATCTGGTCGGCGAGAATGCTCCTGTGGTTTGGCGAGGACCCATGGTCATGAAGGCGATTCAGCAGCTACTTCACGAAGTCGAATGGGGCGGCCTTGACATCCTCGTATTGGACTTGCCTCCAGGCACGGGCGACACGCAGCTAACCATTACACAACAGATCATCTTAGATGGTGGGTTCAGCCTCGACGTCCATTTACATACACTAACCCTTGGGAAGGCGCCGTTATTGTCACAACGCCTCACACGCTCGCGACCAAGGATGCAGTCAAGGGCATCAACATGTTCAAGGCCGTCAACGTCAACATCTTGGGCCTGGTGCAAAACATGTCCCTCTTCCAGTGTCCTCATTGCCACGGCGAGACACACGTGTTCGGTTCCAATGAGAGAGTGGAGAAGATGTGTCGGGAGCACGAGATCGATTTCCTCGGTGACATCCCTCTACACCCCAACATTGGGGACGATGCTGAGAAGGGAAAGCCAACCGTGGTGGCTGAACCCACTAGTGAGAGGGCATCTGCCTTTGTGTCGATTGCCCAGGACATATGTCCCAAGATTGACTTGAGAGGCAACTAGAGCTATGTACAATCACATGTACGGTGTTGGATACCGTAAGAGAAGCTTGCACCAAAGGTCCTACCACACAGCTTAGCAATGTATACTCAACTTAAGAGGGGAGCCGGTCCGTGTATCCCATTTCAAAGTTATTCAATTGCGCTCAGCTGGTCACTTGCGGCCACGTCAGTCCTATATACTCCGAAGCTAAAATGGGTTAAAACAACTAGAATAAACGCCAGACACACAAGACGTTAGCCTCTGCCACAACTAATTGCAAGGCATGTTACCAAACAAATCAAAGCCCAACGAGAGATCCTAAACGCCCTCTACTCGTCATATAATCGACTGGTCCTGTCCAGAAAGAATAGTCATTAGTCTAGTTCCTCATTCACTTGGTAGACGTGACGGCTTCGAGTTGGGTCTTTCCGCATAGCCTTGCCGGAGCCGGTGAAGCCAACTAAAACCGTGGTTAGCAGGTTCACATGTGAGAATCCAAGCTGGAGGCTTACCTCTACCATGAACACCATCGGGAGTGCGGAACATGCTGTCCTTCTTTTGATTCTTTCCGAACTTTGATTTGGAGTTGAACTCTTGCCACTTGTTCTTGCCTGCCTCCAGTTCCTTCTTAGCCTTGATCTTCTTTGGCTTAGGCGGCTTCGCCTCGTCATTCTCAGCTTCTTTCCTCGCATCGGGATACACAGTGGCGCCGGCGGATGTCACCACGCCAGGAGCGTTAGGGGTGGGGGTAGAGGTGCCCGAGGTGGTAGGCAGGCCGTCGGCCTTTCGCTTGTTCGAAACGGGTCGAATATCCCGAAGGCGCAATGTTTCCGTCGTATCGTAGCTCTTGAACTTTACGGTATAGATGGGGTCTGTCGAGGATCCTGTGACGGAGGTAATACGACCTTGGTAGAAGGCTTTGTCGCCAGAGACCCATTTGGCCAAGACGGTATCGTTAACCTGGTAGTTCGCGGGTGCCTCCTCTTTTTCCTCGACCGGGGCGGCTTTCTTGAAGGCTGGGTGATTCTCACGCGACCACTTCTCGGGCTGGGGTGGCGGTGACGGCTGCTTTTGGGCTGGCTTGGGGGCCTGCTTGGGCTTGAGCTCAGCAATGTTTTCATTGAGAAGGTTGATGAATTCTTTCAACTCGTCCTGTAACGCTTTGAGTTCGGCGTTGTCGGGGTCATCTCGCAGTTGGCCAAGAACGATGTCGAACTGTGAAGGAAGCGTTAGTCTCGTCATTTGGTAGCGGGGCCAATGAAAACACACCTGTTCTTGATACGCCTGTCTCTCTTCTTCGAGGCCGGCGAGGGCAGACATGACTGCGGGAATGATTGAGCAAGGGGAAAGGCTAGAATAACGACGTCGAGATCTGGGTGGCGGATGGGGAGCTTCTTTAGTGTTGCGGGTGTACCTAGCTGGTTGGGAGAGTTGGGATCGCGAGTGACGAATGATCAAATAAGTCACGTGTCCTTGCACGTGACATTTATTGGTGGCCAACGGAAAGCCATTCGGTCAGGATTACTCGGACCTACCTCTATGCAATGGCCCCAGCTCAAGCGTCAATCTAAAGTTCCATCTGGGCGATCCTAGGCGTTCTTTGTGGGGCAGTGGGGGTGCCAGTTATGGATGTCTGTCCGACATTGTTCGGTGTGCAAGACTCGATTGTTTTGGTTGAGGCTCCCTTTGTTGCCGAGTACCTTGGGTCCCTGTCTCCTTGCAGCCCACGTCCCTCTGCAGGCTCACAAGGCTGGATCGACAATTGGGCTTGCGCCCTGGCGTTTTCTGGAGCCCTCAAAAGAAATCCCGACGGACGGGTCCAGCCAATCGGGAATATCGGACATGACACTTTCTGGGGTCGAAGGTCCATGTCTGCGAGGCAGCTATCGTCTGTCGTTTCCCCTGGGGTCATGATGCAGGCATCCATGGGGGGTGCTGTCACGAGACCAATTCAAGGGAGGATGGTACGAGTCTGAGGTCTAGGCACAGCTTCTAATCCAGCATTGCTGAGTATGGGGTTTATCTCGCCGCTACGTACGATGGTCTCGTGTCTTCTGACCGCGCCCATTGTTGAGTAGACCCTGGCTGGACCGAATAGCGTGGTGCCAGGGTTGGACGGTGCTGTGACGTACCTGACGAGCGGTCCGTGGACGTCGACGTCTTGGGGGTTTTATTCCCCATGTCAATGCGGAGACCCATTAATAATATCAAGGCGGCATGAATGACCAATCGAGCCGGTGAGTCAGTGGGCAATAAGCGCTGTGTTTTGACATTGTGTAGTACTACGTAGTACACCAGACGACGGTTCTTGCTGTGGCAAGGAAGAGGGACGCAGCGCGCACCACCTTCATATGCCGGAAGTCGAGTTCCAGCAACTGAAGGCAGATTCCTAAAAATCCGCTGGTGCTTGCTAAGAATAAGTTCCCTGATGATCAACTGATGCATGCGTGCGCAGTCGGAGCAACACTAATTCCATTGCATTCCATCCCCAGTCCCACGATGTCCCCTACCCCAATCCCAATCCTGGGGCTGGCTCCGTCATCGTCGTCCCCTCGTCGTCTCGCTTGTTGGCGGGTTTAGTCTTCGCTCTTATCAACCTTGGCTTTTATTAGCCCACAGGCAGCGTTCCCAAATTCAAGGCACTTCTTCTGCTGCACCGCGAAAACTATTCTTTCAGGCGGCACCCGACTCTCGGATTCCCATTGCACTCGCCGCCACCACTTGTATCATCAAGACCTGCTCTTCTCACGGCAACCATCCCAGCCTAGAGACCTTCTCCAGCTAATTATTACCAACTAGTCCAAGACCGGTGTCTCGGCAACACTAGCAACGACCCCATCCATCTCCCGGTTCGTCGGTCAGTAGTTCGTGTCGATTGTCTGGGGCTGGTCTTGTCCGGTCTTGGTCTGGAATTGGCGACGACAGGCCTGTCCTCGTCGGGTCGCTTGCTCCTCACTCCTCTTCTCTTCATCTCTCATCTCTCGTCTCTCGCCTCTCCCTTGACGCACATTATTTCTTCGGTCTCGCACGACGCCGATCTACAAGCCAACCCGCCGTCGCTTACCGCCCATTGGCATTGGCACCGCTGTGGCCCCGGCAGGTAACTTCAAGCTAAATCCCTAGCGACGCGCACTCTTCGTCACTTGGCGGACAAAACCCATCTCCCGCCCTCGCTCCAGGTTTTCATCGCTCCCTCGTCTCCACGCTCCAAATCCGCAAAGAAAAGCCATCGTCGACTGCAACTGCCGCGGAACACCCCATGACAGTTGTCGCTCGGGTCGCCGGCTCGGCCAGGAGGGACACCTACTAGAAGCAACCTTGGGGCGCAAGACATTCGGCTTCCGTCAATCACACGCACGCACGCACGCAACGCCAACGCAACGCAACGCGCAGTAGCACAGCACCCAGCAGGCTTCAGCAGCACTCAGCAGCACTCAGTACTCAGTAATTACCCAGCCGCTCACAACCCAGCACCGGCACCGGCCACCGGCACCTCCAGCAGCCATGCCTCACACACGCGACGCCGACAGCGCATCATCCAGCGGCCAATCAAAACGGCCTCCCCTCAACCATCAGGAGAGCGACTCCCACAGCGATACAAGCGGCCTGCAACAGCATCACCGCCAGCACCACCGTCACCAGCGACACCACCCTGTCGGTCGCCTGCACACTGCCCGCGTCCCCGCCGCAAAGACTGCTCCCAAGCAGCCCAAGCTTCACCGCCGCCACACATCGCCTCCCGACTCTGAGGTCAACCAGCAGCGCGCCTCATCCTCCACCGCCGGAGCCAGTGCCGGAGCCAGCGCCAGTTCACATCGCCGCGCCGCCAGCGACGTCAAGTTATCCTCCCGCGAATCCTCATCTGCCAACCTCGTCAAGAGCCCTTCGCACTCCAAGCTCAAGCGCAATCGCTCGCATGTCGAGGTCGCCAAGCGCTCAAAGTCCTCGGACAAACTGAAGCGCGCCGCCAGCACCACCATCGTCTACCAGGCTCGAGCTGCCAACAATAGGAACCAGGTCCACTTCGACCTGGGCACTGACGGCCAGGACGACGAATGGGTCGACGCGAGTGGGTCTAACTCGCCCTATCTCTCACGGAAGGGCTCTCTCAACAGCAGCGCTCATTCTTCGCTGCCTCAAGGCGCGAGCGCCGGCAGCTCTCGACCAGTGACACCTAGCGAGCGCGCCACATCCCATCTCCACGACGAGATTGAGGATACGGACGACCCCGACGAACCCGACGAGCCTCAACAACCCGAAATGTCCAGCCCCGAACGAGAGCGGGCACACCACAAAGAATACCTAACATCCCGTCTTCTCCAGCGCACTCCATCCCACGGCGCCCCTCCCCAAATGACTGCCGATCTCGCACAAGTCGCACCGCGACAATTCACCCCTGCCTCGGTCGACGATCGAGACTCGACGACGCTCATGGGCAGCACTCAAGACGAGCTGACATCACGCTTCGTCGAGGTGGCCGGTTCCGGACTGACCAGTGAGGGATCTTTCTACCGACCTCCCCGTGGCGACTTTCCTAGATACGACGACACTCCCCGAAAACCCCGCTCCGTCGCCAGTCTTCCCGCCGGACGAGATGCTCCGGAAATTGCCTTGTCGACTGACGAGGCCGACGACAGTGCATTGGCACCCAAGAAGTCCCGACGAACGGCCGCCCCGCCGGCACAAACCTCCAGGACGCAACAGAAACTAAACCTACAACGAGCCAGCTCCGTTATCGAGCCTGGCCAGGCTGTTAGTGGTGTCGGTGGAGTAGTCGGCGCCAACTCAGTAATGGGCGTCACTGGTCCCGGATACGACGGAGGAAGCAGCCGCGATCCTCGGGTCAGCAAGCTCCTCGAGCGGACCGGTCTCGAGTACCTTGTCGTACGGAGATATCAGAACTCAGTCTCCCGGTCCCTGGACCGGCTTAGCCAGCTACCTGGCATGGAAAAGTCACAACGCATTCCACGTATCAACACTGCCGCAGCCAACGGCAAGCGATCCATCGATCCCACCATGCGTCACACGAGAAACGTCAGCATGCCTGATGCCCGACGACCCATCACTCCCCGGCGCCCCAACTCGATCCGGACCAACGGCGCGGCGTCGAGCTTCGATGGCGAGGACGAGACCCGCGTGAACGAGAGGCTCAGCGGCTCAAGCCTGGTCGGTGGCTCTGAGGAGGACGGCACGGCGGCAGTGCTGAGGAATCTTTGGGAGAAGTCGATGGAACTGAGCGCCAGCAATTAAACGGCAAGATCATTTTCAACTTGAGCCAGGAGTATAATTCGCTTTTCTTACACCAACGGCAGACAGATCAGCATGTAGCAAGTGAGGTCTACATATTTAACATCTGTACCTCCCTCGCCGCATCCTGTCTAAACCTCTGCATGACGTCCATGAGATCCTCCTACCTGAGTATATCAAGGTAGAGTATCCATATTAGTCGTCGGCATCGAGGCCACACGTTTATTTCTTGAGGGATCTGAGCATCCCAGGTTTGGGGTTCACCACGGCGTTGAGGGGCCAAGATGCATCACGGGAAATGTACAACTAGCTACACATAGAAGGGACATGGAATCAGGGTTATTTTATTGCCATGGAGCGGAATCCTCTTTGTTATTAATCGCGTTTATAGTTTATAAACCCAATCCTTTAAGTGTAAATGTGTGACCACGCAACAACCAGTCTCCTCTGCCGCAATGCTTCAGAATATTTCTCCCTTATTTGCTCCTTTCTCAATCATCACAGTAGCTTGCTATTATACATGTACCCAACCTGGACGCCCCGCCAATGCCATATCTCTTCTACTAGATATTACTTCAAAGACTCTATTTGTATTTACACATTGGGTGAAAGAAGATCATACTTGACACATCGTTCAACCTTCAGAATAATTAGTAAAGGTTGCTCATCATAGCAGGAGTAGGAAAATTCAACTTACGTCGTCAATGCTAGCTTGCATAAACCGCCTAGCCTCGAGACCCATCCACACAAGTAGCATGGAAAAGTCACCATGCTTGACCATTTCGGTGCCGCTCTGAGCACTCAATTGGCGCAGGATAGGTAGAGAACTACTAAGAAGGTCGACATCCGGATTAAGGCTGCGGCCAATGCCTTCCAGGAGGAAAATACTGATGACGACGTTGACGAAATCGCCCTCTAGGCGAACGTGGTGCTGGCGGACCATGGTGAGGACCTGCTGTAGGATGTCGCCGATTTTAACATTGCCGAGAGCAAGAGTGCGACTCTTGACGCTAAGCACCAAGTGTTGCATCTTCAGCGCAAAGACCTCTTTGTCGAGGACTGCGTCAGGCTGCCGGCACCGCTCACACATGAGATGGCCAGCCTTGTAGCCGTCGAATTCGGCCACGGCTCGGAAGAGATCTAGAAAGTTGGCGCGGTTCGTGGCGTTGAGCTCCGTCACCAAACCGGTGTCAATAAATATGAGCTGCGGACGGAAGCCCTCGGCATCAATCTTGGCGAGCTCAGCCTGCCACGCGGCCGTATTCTGTTTATGACGGTACGGGCGGAGGCGCTCCAGTACCTGCTCGGTGACGTCGTCTTGCTCTTCGGGATGGGGTTTAGACACGATTCCGCGCAACCCCAACTCTGGCCTGGCAGACTGGTAGAAGCGCACCATGATGTTGCCGGGGTGAAGGTCGGCGTGTATAAAGTTGTCGAGAAGGAGCATGCGGAGGAAGGCGTCCAGGCCCTCATCGGCAATGTCGTGTTGAAACACGCCGCCACCATTCTCCATAAAGTCCGCCAAGGGAATGCCTTGCGCAAACTCCTCGATCAGGACATTTCTGGTGGTGAACTCGGCATAGGGGTAAGGGAACCATGCAGTTGACCGGCCCTTGAAGTTCTGGCGGAAGGTGGACAGGTTTGCGGCCTCGATCCGGAGGTCAAGCTGGAGCTTCATCATCTCACCAAATTGCGTCACCTCGTCTGGAAGCGAGAGCCATTCAATGGTGGGAATGAGGTTGAGGACGGAGGCAAAGAAGCCCATGATCCGGAGATCTCTGCGGACTGTCCTCTCAACGTTGGGGTGCAAGACTTTGACAGCAACATACGATGAGGGCACTCTTTGCGGTGAGCTCTTAAGAACTGTTTCGACATTGTGTCTCACATTCTGTACCAACGGTCGTGGTAGCTTCTGGTCGTCAATATCGTCGGGTTTGGCTAGATTCGCCTTGAGTTTGGCTTTGTAGACCTGTGCAATCGCTCCAATGCCCAACGGCGTCTCATCAAACTCGACAAAGATGTCTTCGAAGCTGCGGCCGCCAAAGGCCGCCTCCACCGTCTTCCGGGTGGCGTGCATGGAGTGAGCTGGGGCGTTGGAGTGCAGCTTAGACATGATCTCACACATCTCGGTGGGGAAAATATCTGTTCGGGACGCTGCCCACTGCCCAAGCTTGATAAAGGCCGGACCAGCCAGCTCCATGGCGTTTACCAGGAAGCCATACCACCAGAGTGTGCCGGTGCGCTCGTTGTCGCGATGGCGCTGCCGTCGCCCAAGCCAAATGGCGGGAACGGTGACGATGACGGGGACAAAGATGAAGACGAGCTGCAAAAAGCGAATGCCCGTGCATACTGGCTCCAGAATAAGAAGATGCCAGAGATATTTGATCTGTTGCGCAACCCGGGAGAGTCCTCGGGACTCTGTGCTGACCCCCTTTTTGATCTCGTCCCGCGATACCTCCAGCATGCGCTTCTCGGCTGTGTCTTCCGGGGAGCTGTTCTCCTTCTGCGATAACTCAACAAACGCAGCTGTTCCCAGAGCGGCCGCACCACCTGATGCGCGCAAAGTTATCCTCCTCCAGCCCGCGGGCGATTGCAGCGGTTGGGCGCCATGGCGACTTCGGGAGGCGAAGCGACGGGCAAGGAAGGCGACATTAACATGGGCATTGGCATGTGTTCGGAGGCCCTGGCGAAGGCAGAACCGGCCGAAGAGGAAGCCGGCTCTCATCTCGGCAGGGGAAAAGCGTAGATGTCGTTAACGATGGGTGTCGGCGAGGGTGTCGGCGTCGGCGTCGGCGTGTTCATGTTCGGGGAGGCCTTGCGGCGATGGTATCCAGGGCGTCAATGCCGACGAGAGTCGAGCGCATGTGAGAATGCAACTACAAATGGCGAGCCATTGACATGCAAATGATGCAGACGAGTTGGTGCAAGTACAAGGATGCCCGCAATCCCGGCCCAGGCGGAACACGGATGGTGACGTCGTTACGTACCTAAGGTAGCTAACAGAGTGCTAACAAAGTACTAACAAAGTGCGCACTCGGCCGGAGATAGATCGGCTAACTGGCCAAGGTCAGCAAAGTGCGGGTCGGATTCGCCGTCGCGATTCCCTTGGTCGATTTCGCGACGGGATCCTCCGACCATGAATTTTTAGGTGATAACGCAACCAAGGCCTCTAGAAATTTCCTGCAAGCCCATTCATCCATTTACCCATCCACCCACCCATCCACCCATCCACCCATCCGCCCATCCATCCACCATCACCAGATTCTCTCCACCAATCTCGCACTCCGAATTACCGACTTTGGTTTCTCCTGCCCGCATAACGAATTAACTATTCCTCTTCACCCTCCGTCTTTCTCGTTCGCACCTTCATCATGGGTTGGTTTTGGGCAGACGCCGTTCCCGTACCCGTCCATGTCCCCATGGGACACCCTCATGTGTCCGCATCTGCCGGCAAAGAACCTCCGGTCCGCGCACTCCCTCGAACCACCAGCAACTGTTTCTGACCAGTCTCCAGTCCGCGTGCCCCATGCACAAGAAGAGTCTCGATGCCCTCACTCTCACGAACGAGGCCAAGTGCCAGAAGCCCACCGATGCCCCTCCCGCCTCGGGCTGCCCCGTCCCACATGCCGCCCGTGGCACTGAAGAGAAGCCCAAATCCATAATGTCCCAGCTCAATCCCCTGAACTACATGTTCCCCGACCTCTCCCAAAAGCCCGCGCCAAATCAAAAGTACGACCTCCCGACAGACCGAGACGAGTCGACGATTCCCAAGGGCTCGGGCGACGGGAACTGGGAGTATCCATCACCCCAGCAAATGTACAATGCCCTGCTACGAAAGGGCCACACCGATACCGACATCACGGCTGTTGAGGGCATGGTTTCCGTACACAACTATCTCAACGAGGGTGCCTGGATGGAAATTATTGAGTGGGAGAAGCGCTTTGGGCGTGGCCTGTACCAAGGATGGCAGGTCTGCAAGCGAGGCGAGGAGCATGTGCCTGAGGAGCTGGATCGTACCTGGGACGGTACCGAGACCGCCCCTACCCTTGAACGATTCCAGGGCCGTCCCAAGGATATGACTCCCAAGGCCACGATGCTGCAGGTGCTCGGCTGGGTTTATCCCTCCAAGTTTGGGTAACTTGATGAATATCTCACGTCAAATGACCGGTTTACTAATACGTGCTACAGCATCGAGCCTCCTTTCGACCGACACGACTGGTATGTGTCACGAATGATCAATGGCGAGAAGAAGGAGATCCGCTACGTCATTGACTACTACCAAGGAGATGACGAGCCCGAGGGCGACCCCGTCTTCTACCTCGATGTCCGGCCAGCTATGACCCCCCAGGGTGCTGCAGAGCGAATCATCCGATGGGGCAGCGATGTGTGGTGGAAGGCGAGCGGTGGCGACAGGCGGGAGCAGGATCCCTCGCCACTGTTCCGTGGCAGCTCTTAAAACCTCGGGTATTGTTGGATGTGATCTTGGACAGGTATAATTTGCCTTCTCCTCTCTTTCCCTTTGCGGTTGGACTGTATTTTTATAATCACGACTGAACGTCACATGTACGAGTTGGAGTAAATACTTGTTATATTGGATCATCATTTTGGGACAAACACAACTATTCAAGAGTGACAGCCAGACTGTTAACCTGGTCAATCAAAGCCTGGTCCTCTCCAGCCGAATTCTTGACCACTTTCTCCAATTGGTGCTCGACGGTCTGGCCGGGCACGTCAGACACGGCACCTTGGGCCTGCTGGATGCGAGTTATTTGGAACTGGAGGAAGAACTTGGGGACCTTGATGGCAAGACTTCCAGCGACGGAGCGGATTCCAGCTTCAGTGGCAAGATATGTGTTGAGTTCGTCCTGGAACTGTTGGAGGTCGTTGTCAGCCAACGGCGAAGTGGTGGCAAACTGGTCGAGGGCGAAGGCTAGCGGTGTCTGGCCGGACTCGGCAAAGTTGATGGAAGAAAAAGTGACACCGCCGGAGCTGACGTCTGGGACGCCGTCGATGGTCGTCTGCGAGGTATCGCAGGTGACGGTGTTGGCGAGGGAGGCGGCAGAGTCGGCAACTTCCTGTGGAAGGACCTCGGAGCCGACGACGAAGCAAGCGTTCTGTCGTCCAAGCAATTGTGGTGCTACTCGTGGTTAGTCTGTTTCTTCTTCATCGCCGTAGGCTGTTGGGCAGTACGACAAACCTGCATATGCGCTGCCAACGAGAGCGAAAAGAAGTGTGGTCTTCATTTTGAACGAGGTTAAATGGTGTAACGAGGTAAGAAGTAGAACGAACGTCTTGAATTGAAAGACCAAAGAAAAATTCCTTTCCAGAAGGATAAAAAGATGATTGTAATGAGTTATTATAAACTAATGCGCTACTCCGATGCTTTTGCGTGCTTGAGGAACGGGCATAACCGCCTCTTATGTCGGTCTCACGCGGCGTGAGATCGTCCAAACAACTCCTCTGCCTCATGACAGCCTCAGCGCAACGGGAGCTATTCCATATCCGTAGATCCAAGAAATTAAAGTCAGCCAGATCAGTTCCTTGGCCCGGTGACATCTGACAAATGTCGTCGCGCAAGCAGCTAGAGGAGTCGTGCTGCGGCGGATGTCGTCCCAACCGTAAATCTGACGGGTTTCAGTGTGTAGCAATTCCCATCCTAGCCGCCTCGGGAGTAGCCGAGGACGGATTCTCCAATAACAACACCAAGAACTATTTGTGTCTCCTGTGCCTATAGGCCCTAGTCATTATTCGGGGAAAAGCTCATACGCATTGTGTAAGAGAACTACACGTCGGGAGTCTGGTTTCCCGATTAGGCAATGGCTCTAACACAAAGAACGCTGAACCCTGGCGCACACGAGACGTCGGCTACGAGGATGACACACGGCCCTTGCCAGATCCTATCAAAGGCCAATGCTGTCAATGCTTCCAGAGGGTAAAGGTTTCCCCTCATCCATCCAGCAGAAAAGTGTCATTTTTTGGTCAAGACAACAACATCAAACAACAGCGGCTGGTGTACCAGGTGTACCCTTCCTTCCAGAGTTCCAGAGACCCGATTCTAGGCGGCCGGAACAACGTAGCTCCTCCCGTCCAATCAGCGCTCGGCCCAGTCGGAGCTACTGTACTTTTTTTCTTGAGAAAGTCGATTGCAGGGGACGCAAAGCCATCGATATTCGCAATTTCTCGAAGCGAAGCTCAGCTCTTTGACGGCGCGGATTGCTTCGCAAATCTACCTATCAACAGTGCATACTCCGAGATGCCTGCTGAATCCGTATCGCTGCCGTCCTCTGTCGAGCCCAAGGTCTCTTCCGACGAAGCCAACGACTACATCCGGCTGCACATCAGCCCTCTCGACCCCGAGCTGCTCAGAGTCGCTCTGCCTGCCGCTGTCGCCCCCAAAGCCCGCAACATCTCGTACCATTCCATCGAGACCTTCCCCGACAGGCGCTACGGCTACGTTGAGCTGCCCGCCATGGACGCCGACAAACTGAAGAAGAAGCTTCACGGCTCTATTTTGAAGGGATCCAAGCTCCGCGTCGAGAAGGCACGGCCAGAGAAACGATTCGAGCCGACCAGCGAGGCAGACAAGGCGTACGAGGAGGAGGAGGAAAGGAAGCGGAAGAGGAAATCCAAGAAGTTTGCGGATGCAGCGGAATCGAAGAAGCGAAAGCGTGATCCGGATTTGATCCAAGGCGTAGCCATCGACCGTAAAGTCAAGCGAGGCTGGACCGAGCCTGCCGACCAACGGAGGAAGAAGAGCAGAAAGGATAAGGACGAGGAAAAGGACGGCAAGAAGACCGAGAAGAAGAAGCGCCTAAAGTCCAAGTACACCGACCAGGATGAGTGTCTGCTCAAGACCACTCTCCCTCCCACCGCCGTTGCCAACGCCACCGGTGACAACCTCCCGAAGAAACGAAAGAAGCGAAGCAATGTTCGCGAGGTCATGGTGCACGAGTTTGAAAAGACGACCAGATTCCCGAGCTTCCTGAAGGACTCGGCGCCAGAGTCGCAGTCAGCAGCAGCAACCGAGTTCGTTGAGGGCAAGGGATGGGTTGACGAGGATGGCAACGTGGTAGAAACCGTCAAGGCCAAGCCAGTTGCTAAGCCCGCCGCCCAAAAACCCAAGAAGTCGAAGTCCGTCGTTAAGAAAGTGGTCGAGGAGGTTGACGATGATTCCACCAGCAGCAGTGGCACCAGCAGTAGTGGCTCTTCTGACGAAGAATCAGATGATGATTCAGAAGAGGAGGTGGAGGCAGAAGTGACGAGAGAAGAATCGGTTTCTGACGATGACCTGCCCGCACAACACGAGCACGCAACCCCCCTCTCAGCAATCAAAGCCGACAACACGCGACCCATGTCCTCGAGCTCTTCTCGAAGCCTCACCATCAAGATACCCCCTCCCATTACACCCTCCGCCACCAAAGTACACCCTCTCGAGGCTCTGTACAAGCCCAAACCTGACACTGAGACTCCTGCAGAGGAAGCTCAGCCTTTCAGCTTCTTCGAGGCAGACGCCGATGCAGAGGACGGCGCTGACCAACCCAGCCTAGCCGTTCCCATGACGCCCTTCAGCCGCCAGGATCTCGAGTGGCGCTCCACCCGTAGTGCGGCCCCGACGCCCGACACAGCGCACCCATCGCGGATGCGCAACTTCTGGGCCGGTGATGAAGATGAGGAAGAGGGAGAAGACGATGCTATGGATGATATCATGGATGAGGAGCAGCAGCAGGGTGATGACGGTGCGGCCGCGGCGGGACAGCCAGGCTCAACCGAGTTCCAGTCATGGTTCTGGGATAACCGACGTAACCTAAACCAGTCATGGATGGGTAGGCGGAAGACGGCGGCCAAGGAGAAGCGCCACCGAGATAACAAGGCGCGGGCTTCCAAGGCGGTATGATGAAGTTGGAGTCGGACATGGAGGATATACAGTAGTAGTAAAAGCAAGAATGCATGACGTCACATATTGGTCAATTTAATCTGGTCTTGCTTTGTGAATCTATCTTCTCGTCTCTCATTGTTTGGAGTGGTGACCTAAACGACGTTCCGGCCAGTGCCATACCCTATAGGAGGACATGACATGGATATACTTGTAGGTTTCCAATTTCGTATTCACGTTCATTCATGCCCTTTGAGGTCAGAGTCCGGTGTACTGTGATTTATGCATTTTCGTAATCCGTGTTATATTATGGATCTTTTACTAAGCCAGCGACGCAGTCTCTTATTAATGATTCTCATAGTTCCTAGTAGGCATTCTTGAACAAAAATTTAGGACAAACACCAATTCCCCGACCCACCAATATTCCCCACCTCATTTCAGAAGCCCCGTATAAGTGCCACTACGGAGCAGATCTTTCATCCAAGGGCGTGTGGTCTAGGGGTATGGCGTCCGCTTCGCATTGATCTAACAAGTAACTTGCGGAAGGTCCGGGGTTCAATTCCCCGCTCGTCCAATTCTTTTGCCAGTTTCACCAACTGGTCAAATATTTTTGTCACTTCTCTCTTCTTTTATACGCCGTTTGCCATCTCTACATAATAGCGCACGCAGATGGTGCTTGGGGGATGGATTTGGCACACCCTTCTTGGATCCCCCATCAACTTAACTCGTTGATGTGCAGAGCGCATCTCCACGCCAGTTTCACATAAGAATTCATATTCTCATCCTGGCGATTTCCATAGATCTTTAGACGAGTTGATGAATGACACCGATATTCACGATTGTGAAAAGAAATAGTGCAGCCTGAAACCGTGGGATGTTCCTGTAAGTGTATTCGATACTATAATTCGCCATCAAACGACTTAGCGTAGATGATACCGAACTTTGGAATACAGCATCGTGCGTCTAGAAACCCGTTAGATTTATTAATAGGTTGAGAGTTTATGCTCAGAGAAACAGAGATTGGCTTACTAGGATTGAGCCAAATTTGACAACAGTCCCCTCTAGATGCAGGTTTTGCGCCTAAGGATCATCACTCTCAAGATTTGATGGAGTGGTTGGTAGGATTTGAATAGTCATCATTAGCAAGTCAATTTTGATGAAATCCGATGCCTAAAATGTGAAAATTGTTAGCGTAGATGCCAAGAGATGACAGGTCGATGGCCCAAACAGCGAGGTGAGTGACATGTGAAAGGAGCTGCCTGTCTTCCCACTAAGAAAACCCATTGAACACGGGATATCCTTCACATCAGAAGGAAATGGCGGGTCATTAAAAGTAACCGAGGTCAATCTTATTGTGGTTCTTAATCTGGGGCATCTCCAGTTCTTCAGTGGGACTGTGGGTTGGTTGATAAAGATACTAGTTTTAAAGTCCAGAATCGAAATCAGTGATTAGCGAACAGCTTAAGGATGATGAAACACGCACATAAAATCCTCCCTTGATCGTTCGTATAGATTGGGTGGAGTCCCTACCTGAACTGGCATATGTGATCGACCTCTTGGGCACGCCGTTAGGATCTCCAAAGTATTATTTATTCCGACCTAGACAAGAAGCGAGACCCAGATATCTCGTACCATCTAGGGCAACATGAAGACCCATTAGTGAACCTGAGCCCGGTAGGCCAGAGGAATCGCTCCAAGCAACTTTAACCTCTTACCGAGGATGATGATACCCAAGATGGAAGGTATAAGTCGGAAAAGATATACCCAGATCCTTGAAATTGGATATACGAGTATTGTTCTATTGTATAGAGATACTGAAAATTGGTTACAGATTCTGTCGCATCACGCAGCCCGCCCTTCAGGAAGCTTCCAGTTAAAGATACAGTAGCAGAGCAGTTGAGTCGGAAACCGACTGAGAAATCCCACTACGTGCTTGACACGGCATTTGATAGGACGCTAACACCGGAAGTGCTCATCCGACTCTGGCGTGTCGCTCAATTGGCCAGAGCGTAAGAGTATGGAACGTACAGTTTTTATCCCGTTTACTGTTCACCTTTGCCGTCTACATCTGTACCCACTCACTCTCCACCTCGTCAACCCAACCCCTGCCTGTTCCCACCCTGCGGTTTTTTCCCCCGTCCACATTGCAGCTGATCCATCTTGAGTCGATTTACTCCAGCTTGAACACGTGACAAATACCAGGGCGTGTGGTCTAGGGGTATGGCGTCCGCTTCGCATTGATCTATCAAGTAACTTGCGGAAGGTCCGGGGTTCAATTCCCCGCTCGTCCAATTCTTTTGCTGGTATCAACCAAAACTCGGTTGGTACTGCTTCTATTTTTTGCGCATGTGCCATTGTGTCTCACATGCTTATGATTGAGCTGCGGTGAGGTTAACACAGGGCGTTGATGAACATGGGAGAGCTTCGGTGTAAGTGGGACTTGAGCTCCCGCCCGGCCTTTGCCGTAACTGCTTGTCTCTGGGAACGGTGACCAAGTCTAAGCTGTATGCATAGAGTAAGTAGCTGGGACTATGAAGATACCGGAAGCTGGCAAGAATCAATGGTGTTCATCCGGACTAGTCAGCATGCCGAGTTACATGGTGGCCAAGAGCTTTGTATCGTCCTGTCTGTCTGTCACCCAAGACTGGAAACATGGAAGGCCAGCAAGTGTATTATTTAGGGACATGAATGCATTCTATTCCAGCTCTCAGTAGTCACAAACACCTATCACTGCACCCATGCTTCAAGCTGGAGATGCTGCACGAGGCGGTGTAAACAGGTCATTCTCACATGTATGCGGCCGATTGTCCTCCGAGCATGTTCCCCTTCTGCAGCGACTGAGGACGACTCTGGTCCCGGTCATGGCCTCATATATACCTGCTCTGTCTGGTTTTGGTGGCTCCAGTGTTAATTGTCTTACCAAACTGTCCCTTGGTCGTGGTCTATCGGCTGGTCCGTTTTCCTCCGAGTCTGGAAGCGTTGCTGCTTCCTCTGATCCTTTTTGAGAGTGGTGGCGATGAAAGATCTTGTGGCTTCCTTGGCGAATTTTGTCCATTAAGCTCGGCAACAAGCTGGCGTTGGGGTCTGCTGTTGGGCTTTGCGTGGCGGCCGGTGGGGAGCTACGACGTCGGTGAGACGCCGACCCGATGGAAGCACCAAACCTCGTCTGGCCAACTAGCACTTGTGGTACCTCTGCTACGAATACCGTATCCGAATGGCCCGGGTTGGTGCAGAATGGATTTTTGACGAATATGTCGTTGTCACAGTGGCGAATCTCCAGGGGCTCCTCGGTAAGACACGATGGGAGACCCGCCACGCTACCACATCGAGCGTCGACACCGTGGCCATACAAGGTATTAGATATAGACTGCGGGGTATCATCCACCCCACCAAGCGGTGTAACCCAGTCGTTGGTACAATGACGAGACAAAAGTCGTGGGAATGATGTTATGGCAGTAGCACTGCTTGTCCTCTTGTTTTGGTGAGAGCCGTGTCTGCTAGTAATATCCGACAGAAGATCACATTCATTTTCTGAAGGGGTGTAATGGTTCAACATGAAACCACTGGTACAAACAGGTTGACTTTGGCGGCGGTCGGAAAAATATACCGTTGAAGTTCGGTGCCTTGGCGAACTACATTCCGAGACTGCTCGGGAATGATTAAAGGCGTGGTACATCCCAGGGTGGCGCACATGAGGATGATTTTGTGACCAGGTGATTTCAGCGATACTCCTTCTTGAAACAATCGTTGCCGTAGTCTCAGACTCCATACCGCGGATCTTCGTATGAACCTGCAAATCTCTCGCACTCAGGCTTGCGTATGAGGTTTGAGGCAAGCTAAAGGTGGTTGCTGGATCGGCTGCCGTTACCGGTGGAGGGATGATGATGTTGGCAACTCCATCTAGCTTGAGCATGGTGTGATTTCTGGGATTGTCATCGATATCGTATCCTTCCCAAATCGAGTTTCCGGACTTATGCATTTCCTCGATAACAATACCCACAACATTCCGGATATCTCCTTTGTTGACAAGAAACATGTCACTAGTCCCGGACACATGTTTTCCATGGTCATCAATGACGTGGACGTGGTCTCTCAGATGTCGTCGGGGCTGAAGTCGCTGGTGAACTTTCGCCATGATGCTGGGTAGGATCTTGAGTCCATTCCCTTTCATGTTAAGTCCAGCAAGGGGAAACTGTTCCTCCATACCGAAGCTACAGCCTCCCCTCTCGGAAATATAAGGAAGTTCGTGAGAAACCTCAATTGAACTAGTATTCACGTCATCCAACTGGCTCCGGTGGCCTACCTCGGCTTTGGGTGGCCAGAGCGTGTCATGGCTGTTCCTACGTGAAGAAACGTAATCGTTCTTGGACTTGCTAACCATGTAGACAGGTTCTCCGGTCTCTTGAATGACGACGGTGATAGGAACTTTGCTGATCTGGAACTCGATTGCCGTGTCGGCTTCGTCTCCATTACTTCGATGCAGGTAGTAAGCCGAACCAAGTGAGCGTGGGTTAAAGACGTAATAGGAGGCACTTTCGAACAGGGGTAAGTCGAATGGAAATTCATCCGTGTCTGGGGATCTGGTATTCAAACATTCTTCCTGAGGGGAACTGTCTGCGGTAGAGTCCTCGTTCGGCGTTTCTTGTCGAATAGCATCATCTTGCTCGTGCTTCGTTTCATCCAGCCCCGCGCTGCGAACGGCATTCACAATCTTTGTAAACTCAACAATGGCTTCATCTGGGATGCTTTGGAGAACACTCGGAGTGATGGGTGCATCGCTCGTTTCGGCCGGAAGCGAGCTGTTCACGGTTGATTGGTTCCTTGACGCATTTTTATCCCCTCCACTCTGGATTCTAGGTAACTTGAGGAGACCACCGACTTCATGCGTTTGCTAGATCAGAGAGCCAGGGCTTCCAGAGCTGATGAGACTGGAGCCTAGAACGTGACTGGGTACGGGACTGGCATCAAACCGACGTCGTTCTGACTCGATCGGATTGTCGGCATCGGATGGGGTTGCTTCCTTTCCAAGCCGTTTCGAGTTCAGACGGTGTCCACCCTTGGGGTACAGCACAATCTCGGATTGGCTGGGACTGAAGAGAGTCGAAAGTTTCGGGAGGCAGCGCGCTCCGTCATCGAGTGGCTTCTCCATGATGCTGGCGAAGTAGTTTTGGCGTCAAGGTACGACTTGGTGGCGATAGGGTTGTAGGAGGCACCTGGACGGGCAAATTAGGGGGGATGGAGATGGTCAGAATGATATCAGAGGATTGGTTGAAGCAACAAGTAGGGTGTGTGACGAAGGTAAGTAAGAGAGTGTGGGTTAGAGACGTGGGAGTGAAACATGTGTGTTTCTTCTCGGTATCGCGCCTTCCTAAGTGGTCTCCGGCTTCTTAAATAGCAAGACTGGCGTTTGGAAAGACGGTCCCTTTCATAGGTACCCAGTAGTCAAGGTAGGCAGCCCTCGCTGTCTCCAACGCCTTCTGTACGAAGAGAATACCAAAGTCCCCGATACCGGATATATCTCCCATTTCGGAGGAAAAGTTGGCTTTTGTGTAGGTAGGTAGGTAGTCATGCCTATTTTGTTGATTCATCCTGATGTTTGGCCTGATCTATCATAGTCCTTTTTTTGTTCTAACCCGCTCACGAAGACCATATCGCTTATCCCGTGTAAAAAAGAAAATACATCACCCATCAATAACGTTGTCGTCTTTAATCTCCTGCTCACCCTCGCCATCACCATCACCATCACCACCACCCTCCATCTCTGCCTTTCTCTCTTCCCAAAAGCCCTTCCCGTAACTCACACAAATCTCCTCCCCCTTCTTAATCCCCGCCGGACCCTTCGCCTTGCCCTTCCCCACGGCCTTCTTCCCGCCGCCGATGACCCAGACGCCCACGCACAGCTCCCCAAACCTCTCGCACCACACGGTCCGGAACTCGGCATTCGCCCG